>CM050513.1:91369807-91404807 GCA_027563665.1 Antrozous pallidus | reverse complement strand
TCCTGGCCTGATCGCCTCTAACCACTTCTGCCTCGGCCCTGCCAACATGGCTTTGGAAGGACTTCTAGAAGGTCTCCTGGAAAGTCTCCTGGTCTAGTCAGCATATTATTTTTTTTATTAGTACAGATATATAAGATATATATTAGAAGTCTAGACAGCCTAAATGGGTGGCTCTCACCTGGATGACTGAGGCTTCATGTTTATTGCAATATTTTAAGTGTCCTCGGAATGTGTCCTTCTTCTATGTTCAGGCAAAACTCTACTCTTCTTGAATCGGACAGAATAGACCTCGGCTGCATGAGGCTGGGTGGTCAGACCCGAACTAGGGGGTTAATTCTTAAGTATTTATCTGCCAACCACCAGTGGAACTTGTTGAGCATCAGGTCATGATCCAACCCATTTAAACAACAACATGGTTGGGATAATAAAATTATAGGCAAAAAGTCAACCATGAACAGGAAGGGAGACAACTTAATTTTGTTTTTTGGAATTCTTGAGATCTATGCTTCATATTACTAGTACATTGGGAACAATAGAAAAATTAAAAGGAATGCTAAAGGTGAAGAAAGGTGTTTGTCACTTATCTCTGGGTCTTGCATTTCAGGTGAAGAAAAGATGAGGGAAACATTCTAAAAAAGACCTCATGCCCCATTAAAACTATACTTGACTTACAGGAACTATCATTCCAGATGAACTAGGTCATTTTCTATAAATGCTTGGTTAGGAGTTCCTGCCCTAAACAATCACAGTCTACTCCAATTTGGGGACCATGATTCAAAATAGGTTGTTTTAGACCTGAGATGGTGGTCCTGGGAAACAAAACAGCAATGCCCTCCATCTGGTGAGTTACAGACCTTACGTTTCAACATAGAGCTGGTTCCTTCCCCACCTCCCATCACCTCAGAAGCCAAGCTTACTACCTTTCACTCACTGCCTGTGACTGTGCTGACCAATATGGTAACCACTAACAACATGTGGCTACAGATCACTTGACATGTGGCCAGTCGGTATCACCGTATGTTCTAAGTGTGACATACACATCCAGTTTCAAAGCTTAGCACAGAAAAGTAAAATATTTCATGATCAATTTAAAATATTAATTATATATTGAAATGATAATCTTGAATCTGCTTGGTTAAAGAAAATATGTTTTTAAAATATCACCTTTAAAAAATACTCCTTTTAATGTAGGGACTGGTAGAAAAATTAAAATTAGTATGTGAAGCACATTCTATTTCTATTGAGCAGTGCTGGCCTAAAGCCTCAAGTTTCCTTGTAGCCCTAGATATACAAGGCTTATCAAATGGAGATATAGAATTTTCTAATTGACAGCCATGCTATAAATTTCTTTTCCAGTGTTCTATGCTTATAGATAGAAAAAAGGCAAAGGCCAGAGATATTTTATTCTAACTTAAAAGTCTGTAGGCTAATTATGTGAATCACCACAGTGCATCCATAATCTGAAATGGATGACAATGTCCAACCTATTTTCCAATATTAGGCTTACTCAGGGTTAACCCCTTTCTGAACTTACCATGTTCTGATCTATGAAGACTGTAACAGGATAATAAAGAAAAATAATCTGAGCTTTAGGCTGCCTGACCACTGTCCTAGCTCTTTCGTGAAGAACAGGAAATACGCCATGACTACATACAGAAACTTAGACCATTCCTTAGTATTGGAGTGAGCACAAGGAGCTAACCCTCTTATCCAGATCTGGTCCTTTCCTCATTAGCACAGCTCTCAGGATAGCCTGTAAACGTGGGCAAGAAGAGGCTGGCCTGGGCAGAAGTCTCTGAGTTAATGATCTGGCAGAGGGAGGTCTCCTTAGAAGCTTCATTTCTCTCTCCATGCCCACCTCAGATAAAAGTTGCAAACAGTTTTTAAATATTATACTTTCACTTCCAACAAATAACTATCAGTTTTTCCTGAGGCTCATTTTTCCAAAGCCTTATGAGCAGATGTTACTGCTATTTATGATCAGCACTGCAACCTAGTGGGAGAAGCAATTTGGGAAAAAGTAAAATT
Organism: Antrozous pallidus; assembly: GCA_027563665.1. Classification (NCBI taxonomy): domain Eukaryota; kingdom Metazoa; phylum Chordata; class Mammalia; order Chiroptera; family Vespertilionidae; genus Antrozous; species Antrozous pallidus. The sequence goes on along the minus strand of CM050513.1, from coordinate 91,402,779 downwards.
GAATGTTTTTCCTTCAACATTTGATGAGGATAATACTTCTGAACAAATATGGCAGTTGTACCAACATTTCATAAAATAATAAAATCTTAGAACTGAAAAGAATCTTTTGTAGCTCGAATAAAAGAAATGTGTTGAGCTTGTTACAATATTTTAAAAAAAACAGATTTTTCAAATTTTTACATATAGTTATGGAAAGGTCTAGAGTAATAAAAGGTAGAAAGAAAGAAAGAGTAAAACAAAGGAACTAAAAGAGAAATAGATTTTTTAAAAATAATATAAATGGATATTTCATCTAGTCACTATGGTATCTCTGCTAATTTTAAGATATTAATGAAGGGGAGGACCAATCGATCACAGATTTTATGTGAGCATAAAAATCAGACTATTTTTAAAATATATTTTTATTTATTTCTGAGAGGAAGAGAGAGAAATATCAATGATCAGAGAGAATCATTGATTGACTGCCCCCTGCATGCCTCCTACTGGGGATTGAGCCTACAACTCAGGCATGTATCCTGGATGGGAATTGAACCAGGGACTTTCCATCCACTGAGCCAAACCAGCTATGGCAAAATCTATTTTTATAGATATTGTGGCAATTTAGTGACTATTTAACTCTCCCTTGATATCAGTGAGGAAGTTGTTGGTAGATCAAAATAAATTAGGCACTAGTTTTTAACTAAGTACAATAAATGAAAATGGGAATATGAGACATCTAATTTTAGAATAAAAGCTTTTAAAATTCTTTTAAAGTGAGAATCTATTCCATCATGAATTTCAAAAAACTTTATCTACTTAAAATTGTATAGGTCTTTCAAGGTGGAAACTTTTTAAGTAAGTAACATTTTCCTAAAAATCACATTGAAGTCTTTTGATATCTTTATAGATTCTCAGAGGCCCATAATTACCTTCTCTTTTATATTTCTTTTTTCACACATTTCTTTGCATACATTATATGTGAAGTTGAACAAGAAAGTGGAGAGGTATGTATCTTATTTGACAACTAGGGGCCCGGTGCACAAAATTCGTGCACTGGGGGTGGGTGGTCCCTCAACCCAACCTGCCCCCTCTCACATACTGGAAGCCCTCAGGGGATGTCTAACTGATGGCTCACCCCCAGCCTGTCATCACCCTGCTCAGTTCAGCTCAGCCCAGCTGCCTGTGACCACCCAGCCCCGGGGGCTGGGCCCTCGCCACCACTTCCGCTGTTTCATCTCCACCCCTAGGGCCCAGCGCTCACGCCACTTGGCCCTGCCTCCATTCCTGATTGTCTGGTAGCATAGCCAATCAGGAGCAAAGGTATGGTCAAATTTGCATGTTTCTCTTTCATTATATTGGATATTATTTTTTACCCATCTCATAACTAATGAATTTGAAGTACTGAGATGTTTCAAGAAGAAAATTGAAAAGAAAAAAAATAACTTTTGCAGGAAGGTGATAAAGGTCGAGTTGCAAACAGTTATTTGTGAATTAATTATGGGAAATATATTTTCTTTTATCTTTTTCTATGAAGCCACCTGTTTTCACATGTCAATTTTACAATTTTCAAGTGCCACTCATTCATTCATCAGGCACTAAACAAGACTCACTAGAGCTCCACTGGCAACACTGACTCAATGATGACAGTGTGACTGGAATTGGAATTGTGAAACTTCCTCTAATATAAAATGTATCTTTCATATCCAGAAATTATGAGTTAGTGACAGTAATTACGTGATTACTCATACAAAGTAAACAAATAATTTACCTTGAATAGGTAAGGCATTTACTTTCCCTAGATACTAGCCAGTAAAAGTTCAAACAAACACTTCTTCTGGGATTAATTAGTATGTTTTACTTCAAAGCAAAAGAACTTTGTAGAAGAATAGTGACAAAGTATATAAGGACCTATTATCCACAATTTAGTTTTAAATTTTATTTAACTCTTTTGCCTTGCTTCTCTGAAGAAACAGCCTAATTACAATAAGTTATTTTTAGTATGGGGGATATCATATTGTTTATTTTATAAATTAAATTTACCAAAGAAAAAAGAGGTATAAAAGAGGAATAAAATATTATCCTGTTTTTAACTAAGGATATCTTAGGGAGGCACCCAAGTGTTGCCTATTTCCAAATTCCATTAACACAATCAGCAAAGATTCCTGGAGTACATCTTATTTGTTCTCTTTCTTAAAAGTACTTCATACAAAGCAAATTATACATCTGACATCTTTCACTCCTTTGGAATTTAAATGGACAATTATTATTAAATCATTATAAGAAAGTATTCTCAAAACTGCCATTTGAAAATATCATATGTGGGTGAACTATCTTCAATAAGCATACTCATATATCAGTTTTCCCAGGACAATCCTATACATACTCTTGTGGCCCCATCTGATTATTAGAAGTGCTTTCTTTATCAAGTGTCCTGGATTAGACAGAAAATTCTATGGCAACTCTAGTAATAGCCAAAGATCAATTAGAATTCAGAGATTCCAAAGTTTCTGTTCTTCAATCCCTTTTTGACCAAATAGGTAGACTGAACTAAATACCCTTTAAGGGATTTTGCATAATTTTAAAATTCTGTAATTCTTCATTCTAGTTGAAGTGTAACTGGATGATTCAGGTAAAAGTTAATTCAGATCATCTGACTTTCAGTTGTCAGACTGAATTTATACCATTCTCTCAAAACCGAGTTAAAAGGGAAGTATAGACCTTTTCAACATGGGCTAGCATTTATATATATTCAATATATATATACACATTGAATTTTTAATTTGAAAATCCTTTAAAGGATTTTTGACTTGGCTTAAATTATGATTTAAAATAATTACCAAAATAAAGCCAGGAAAATAATTATTTATAAGATTAGATGAGTTCCTTTTTGGAATAAAGAAAAAACAAAAGAACACTCAAAAGGACAAAATAGTTTTTGTGGAAGAAAGCAGAATAATTCATTAGTATTAATTTGTCCACATTTAATGCTTTCTGTAATAAATTAGTATAACACTCAACAAAGTATTATGGAGGAGAAACATTAAGGTCACATTTTTGTGTTGTAAAAATATACAAAAAGTTACAGTCAAACCTATAGATTATATTTTTGTATATACACATAGAATATCATTCATAAACATACATGATGTTTCTGAATAGTGTTTAAAGCACTTTCTTTAGTAAAATGCTATTTCCATAGCACTGAGTTTAAGTAAAGACTTGGTCTTCAGAATGTGTATGGATTTTCCTTATGAAAGAGAGCTACTGAGGTGTTTCCTTTGTTGTGTCACCTTAAGGACTTATTTGAAGTACTTCTTAGAAACTGCTATGCCACAGTGTCCAGAATTTTAACTATTCTTTAACACTTTGAAAACAGGATGTCAAAACCTTTAATAAGTATAGGATGCATTGAGGTGTATAACATCAATATGTAGCTAACTTCTAATTTATAAATACATTGAATTCAGTTATCTTAGAACAATACATATGTTATTAACCACATGAAGCTCTCTGCTCAGTGTCAATAAAACAAATATTTTTCTAAATAAATATAGGCAAACAACTTTGGGAAAACCTGTCTTGGAATATATGCTGAAATAATTTACTCTTAAACATATTACATTAAGGCAGAATCCTCTAAAATATTTGATACTATTTCATTCATCTAACTTTCTAACAGTGAGGTAATGCCAAGTGGATATGAAAATAAGCTATCAAAAACAGGAAATTACAAATATAAACCTATAATTATTGCAGGTAGAGATATTTTCCAAGTAATTAGTACAATTCTCAAAATACTTTTCTGTGCTTATTTTCCTATCCAGATACATTTTATAAAGAACTTACGCTTAAATCCCTGGACATTTTAATTTCTTTATTAAAATTGGGAATAAGCCATTTAGTCAAATCATAGATAAGCATAAACCCATATTAATTAAATCTATTTTAACTTCTGTTCATAAATGCCCATCACATAAACCTCACATGAACATATATTACATAAATATTAATTGGGGTTTAGAGGGGGGAAATATTGAATAAGGCACAAACAATTAACGATTAGTAAACAAAGTCAGACATAGTAGAAATAAAGATTTGGAGCTCAGACATTTTGAGTATAGATAAATGAGACACTGGGACCATCTGAAATCTGGCATTTCCTGTTAACCACAAGCCCTGAAATACAACTTAAAGATATTTGAACATCAGCGTGCGCGTCTCTCTGTGAGCTTGTGTGTCCACATGTATAAATACAGTACTAACCTACTAGTTATCTCTTTTTACTCTCAGCCTGTCAAAAAAAAAAAAAAACCTGTCAGCTGCAAAGGCGATAAGGGGGGCAGTTTAAAAAGGATACTGGAGCCTTAAGCTCCTTAATGTGCCAGGAATCAACCGCATGAAAGCCAACAACTTGAAACAGGGTTATCCGTATTTAGGAAAAGCTCTCAGGCTCCTTCCCTCTCTGCTCCAGCCAAGCTCGTTGTTCGAGTTTTCTCACCCTAATGACCCCTGAAGCAGCCCGGAGGGATTGCAAAACAAGGCCGTTACACAAGGCAGCTTGCTAATTGAGAAGTTGATCGGGGGTAGAGAAACCCTGCTTTCCCATGTTAAGTGTCCAAATCAAGCATGACTAGATTGACGTCGCCAAATCGCCGTCTGGAGGCCCCTCCACGCCAGGAGCAGCCGGGCTTTTCACACCTGATGGGCCCGCACTCTGTCTCCATCAAGTCACATTAGGAAGGGAACGTCTTCCGAGCTGGAGCCCTTGCCCCGGAGAAGCGCTGCTCCACTGCCTGATTGCCGCTGCCCGGCTCCCCCGTCACAAACCTGGCCACGCGGTGGACCCGCAGCTCACCTGTCCCCTTCAGAAAACCAGCCACCTACCCCCCCTACACACACACACCCCACTTTGCCAAAGAATGAGTTAGAGGAAGTGAGTGGGGTTAGCCCCCGTGTATTACCTGTCTCCAAGACAGTGATTTAAATTACAGAACGCTTGCAACAGTTTGCACACAGTGGCTCTTGAAAGCTTTGTTCCTTGCTTTTTCTTTTCTTTTTCTTTTTTTAGGAAGTTGCAGATTCAGGATCAATAAAAATGCCTGAAAACAGGTAGTGATGTAGGCACCCCCCCACCTCCCCCCACCGCTGTGTGGAAGAGAGAAGAGACCTGCTTTTGAACTCTGAGGCCGCAGTCACTGGATTTGCTGCTCTCCAACCTAAACTCTCCTGTGACAGATGGAATCAGAGATATTTCCGACAGCCTGGCCTGGCAGGCTGGTCTAACTGGGTGCTTTTCCCTACAATCTAGGGTTCAAAGCACTTCACCAACTATGTGTTTGTGTTTTGTTGTTTTTTGTTTGTTTGTTTGTTTGTTTTTTGGCGGGGGTGTGGGGGGCAATGGGAGGGAATTAGGAAGTTCCCTTCTTAGTCCTACCACTTTTTAATTCTAAATCTGTTTTCTTAATGAAATCATGGAATTAATTCCTATCTGTCCTCTATTAATTTCAGGGCCCATATAGAAATAAATAGCTTGTTTCCAACTGCAAAGATTTATTTATGTATTTATCAGCCATTAGGGGAAAAAATTCTTACAGAAATTTGTAATAGAAAAATTAACTTTGTCATACTAATTCAGAGGTGATAGATGGCAGCCATTGTATTGGTGGGGAAACTGAGGCACAGAGGTAGCAGTAACTCGCCTCACATCTAATAGCTAATTAGTAGCACTAATGGAAACCTAGCCATCTATTATTTCTTATACTCAGACTGGTACTCACTCACTCCATATTGGAACTCCTCTCTTGCTCTCAATCCAAGTATGATAGATAAGATAGTATGATAAACGGGTAATGAAGAGAAACAAACAAAAAAAAAGCATACAAGGGAAAGAGGTATTTTCTAACCTAACAAAAGATGACAGGGCAATCCATACTACTCTAACCCAACACTGGCTTCCAAGTTATAATATAAACCCAGCATTATAATGTCTGTTCCGTTTTCATAAAAAAGCTCAGCATTTTCTTTTGGAGCTTAACATTGAGAAACAAACTCTCAAGAGAAAAGCAAATAAAACAAAAACCGGAAGCTTTACTTATATTAGGAAACATAAGCATAAGATCAATTTCCACATACTAAAGGTGATTCTATCTACAAAGCATTTTTAATGGAAAAAACAATCAGAAGTCTAAGTCCTCACTGATAATTTTTACCTCAGCAAGTTACATGGCTTAAAAGATTTTCCTGTGCTCGCATTAAAGAAACATCTCAAATCAATATCAATATGAAATCTGGTCAATTATGGAAGGGCTCAGCGAATGAGGGCTAATGTTTATTTAGCCCTGCCTCTGGACTTGACACTGTTTCAAGCATTTTTCACAGGTTACCTCATTAATCCTCACGACAAGCAAATAAGGCAAGTGGCAGGTGATCCCCCATTTTACAGATGAGGAAAATGTGGCATTCAGACTGATGTAACATGCCCAGGGAGTAAATAAGAGAGCTGAACTCCATGGATTCCCCCATTACTTCAACAGAACAGAGGCAATTCATTCCTCCTACATCTTAAGGATCGCTCTTTCTTCACTTACCCCTAGAAAGTTGTTTATGATTAAAGCTAACATCTGTTTCCCTAGAACTTCCACTCACTGGGCCCTTATGGACCAAGGCTAGTTCTTCTTAAACATAACATCATTCTATTCTGCAGACTACATACCTACCCTCACCCCTCATGTTAAAATGGATGTCTCTACAATCTACAAGTCCCTCAAACCAAAGGTTTCAGATTCACCTGTGACTGGTTCTCCTCTCCTGAAACCCACAAAGCCAAATTTGCTAGGTGTCTCTCAAATGTCATATCATTTTTTCCTTCCTTTTAGGTGACCTCCCACTAGCATGCATCATGTCTTCCTTGGGCTCAGGTTATGACCTCCTAGTTGTAATGTCTTTTCTACCAGCTAGGTCTGCCCTGTTCTTCACTCTCCACTAAGCAGCCAGTTACCCTTCCATAACAAAGACCCATTTGTTGCTTCTGCCTATAACTCTCTATAGCTCCCCACTCCATGAAGGCCATGAATGGGCCAATCTGTATGACCTGCTTTCCTCTCTGTCTTCTCTCCTCCCTGAACTCGCTGTGTACTTTCATGCTGCTTGCTTATATTCCTACTAAATTTATTCTTCCTGGCCAACTAGTACTCCTTTTCTACATTCAATGTGACTGGATCTAAGAAGTCCCTCTGATTTCCCTGGTACAAAATAAATAACACCCTCCTTTGGGTATTTAAGCAATTTTTTTCATATACTATGTGTTCCCTACAGCATTTGTACCACCTTATGTCCCTCTGTTTATCTCTTGCTCAATAGCAGGCTCCTTGATAGCATGCCCTCTCCTTTACTCACTGCCTAAAGCATGTATCATGTGCTTTGAAATTATTGAATTACAGAGCAGGGTCATTACTGAAAATTAGTACTCTTTCCTTGCCAACTAATTGGATTTTATATAGGAATTTTACTTATACCGACTAGACTGATATTAATTAATTTTGAAATCTGTATATAATGGATATAACATCTGCAGGTGAAAGTCAAAAATAGACATGATCAGACCACCCTCCTCATGTCCTTTCCTGAACTATATCTTATAAAGATAACCCACTAAGGCTACCAAGTAAAGTTACACCAGGACCATGTGAGACAATATCAACTACCTACAGGAACTCAGAACAAATTAGATCTATCTTCAATGGTGTTCCAGATGGTATTAGGTGGCAACACATTGAAACTGTAATTAGCAGCTGCAGAAAACTTGCTAACTGGTATCATCTCTACCCATTATATCTGGTAATATTAGTAAGAAAAAAGCACTGGTCAAAATATTATATATCTAACTTAGGCAAACAGCTCCAAAAGTGTGCCAACATTCAGGCTGAATATTGTGCCGAATTATAACACCTTCTTATTCTCAAGATAGTCCTGGAACCTCTTTCCAGCTTCCAGCACCATCTCTTACTGCAATTTGTCCATTATGCTCAGTTATTAAAAATAGCATTTTCCTAATCCTCTGACAATTATTCTATTATTTCTATTATATGATTACAACCATTTCAGCTTGCAGAATATTTCATTCTACCCCATCCCCTCCTCCTGTCTTCTGGTCAGTATTTACTGAGCTCCTACTCCCTGCCAGATTTTCTTCTACATGCTTTAACACAAATATGACACTTACCTACCCTCACAGGTTTGCAGTCTAGTACTGAAGATATAGACAAGTAGGCATAACAACAACAACAAAACTAGATTGTTTCCTCATAACAAACTGGTCTGCACACACTGGGAGAGGACTTTTCTTCAAATCTCTAATTTCCTCATGTTATTAATCTGTTCAGTGACTTACAATGACTCTCTCTTACCCACATAATAATACATATTTTGCCCAGGATGGCTCTTTGGACCAATTCTACAGGACTACAATTCTCACTTATAATTAGGGTTCCCATATTTAAGATTCCAAAATGTTGCATGGGGCATACTTCTACTTGAAAAAAAGTACCTATTACTTAGATGAAATTTAAATTAAACTGTGGACCCTTACTTCACCTGGCAACTCTGCGCTTATTTTGACCAGCCCATTTGCTTCATTGCTCAATTTAAAATAGACATCAGAGCTTGGGTAGGCAGCTTCCTCCATGTCAAAAGTGTTATTGCCTCTTCTCTCATGCCAGTCCTATCCTCTCCCAGGCAACACAGACTGTGCTTTCCTTCGACATCTTATATTCATTAAACTTAGAAAATATTAAGTAATAACCTAAAGTGACAGTACTATAATTTTCTCAAATTCAATTGAATATTTGGGAGATTACAAGAGGAATCTTCTTTTTTTCCCCTTCTAAAGGAAATACAAACTACTCAAGTCTGACATATACTATCTTTACTTAGTTCAGTTGAACAATATAAATTCAAAATAGCCTCCCACCTCTTCAATGTTAAATGGCCTGGGGGAAGAAGAGAGAAGTTGGGCCGAAAGGGACTGGGGGTTGGGAATAAAGCTGTGTTCTCTTTTGTGAAAAACCATCTCAACCTGGCCCAGACTCAGATCTGACTCAAAATTCCAAAGCACTATAGTAATTCACTAAAAGAATATATTCAAAAAGAAATCATTCATAGCTCTACACTTAATAAAGTCTCATTTGAAATAAAAAGCAAAAAAGGAAGTCCTTTATTCCAACAAAATATATTGCATTGTTAAGGTCTACTATATTACATTTATACACACTCTTGACAGAAATATATCACTGCAAATAGGTGACCTTTTCCAACCCAAACACTCTCTAGAGTCCAGTTTTTAAAAAAGGCATTGATTACAAAGGTCATAAACTTCCATGGGGATTTTTTTTAAAAAGAACAAAATGTCCTTTCTAGGATATATATATGTGTGTGTGTATATATATATATATATATATATATATATATATATATATACACACACACACGTTATTAATGTATTTAGAGGAAGCCTTATGAAATGTTTTGGGTGTTTTCCAATAGGCTTAAGAAACACCAAAGAACAAAGAATGGTCTAAATCTCTATTCATTAAAGAATATATTAACAGAAAAATAATGAATATGATTCACAGGAGCTGTTTGGTGAGCTTCAGAACAGAATTAAAATGTAAGGTGTCTGAGGCCACTGATGAGAAACAAGTTTCTAGTAGGTACTTCATACCTTCCCAGGTGTACCTTTAATTGACTGACATTTTAGCAATGGTATACCAGTAGCTTGGAAAGGTAACACAGGTGTATGGTAAGCTAATAATTCCCTTGCTTCTTCTTGGCAACATGATGGCGCACTATGACTATGGTCACCACACAAAAAAGTGCAGGCAATCAGAATAAGTTTTGGAGGCACACTCTCTGGATTTGAATCCTTCCTCAACCACTTGCATTTTGGCAACTTATTGGCTAAACAAATTAATCATCCTGTGCCTCAGGATAGTTGTCGCTAAGATGAGTACATTTTCCCCAAAGGGTAAGTTAGTTTACATCTATAAAGCACTTAGTACAGTTCCAGGCTCATGGAAAATACCTTAAACATAGTACTAAAACATAATATACACAGGGCAAAGGTTTTTATCTATATTTTTCACTGCTAGTCTCTATCTCTGCACCAGTATCTAGAATAGAGTAAATCCTCAAGAAGTATTTGTCATCATGTGAAGTGACTTTATTTCAATGTTAGAACCATCCTTCATAATTAACCAGCTCTGTCCTCAGTTCAATTGAAATTGTTCTATATTTCATCTAACATATGTGAACAAAAACATAGAGGACAATCTTCTTAGCAGTTTTCCTTTAAAAAGGTTTCTTTATAGGCATGCTTATCTTTGTAAAAAATGTTTTATTACTACTTTTAATGAATTTCTTTCCTTTCAATTCTACTAGGTCATTTTTCTTGGCATAGAGAAAAACTACAATTCTATTTACCTTGTCTTTTATCTAGCTACTCTGCCAACTGTTCTTATTAATTCTTAAGTTTTCCTAATTATCTGCAAAGAAATGAACTTTATTTTTAATATTTATACTGATACTTAATTTTCTTATTCTGTTACACTAGCTAGGAGAACCTTTAAGACAACATTGAATGAAAGTGACAATAGTCCTGCTTTTAATGGAAATGGCTCTGTCGATATTTAACTGTTTTATATATTTGCTGCTCAATTTCAACAAATTTTCTTAATCATATTTAACTAGCTTCCTCTTATTTCTCCTTATCTGGAAGTTTTGCAATGGCTGCTGATTTTTATTAACTGCCCATCCATTTTTAAATGTCGTCAAAACCTTGTAAGTTTTCATATCTGTATTCATAAATAAAATTAGTTTCTATATACTTTATATTATGTTTATCAGATTAAGGGACTTTATTAGAGCTATGTTAATTTTATGTGTTTATAGACAGTTTGAACTTGAGTTTCCTGTGTACCATTCACCTACAAATGCTAAGGAAATTGCTAAATATACATGGCTTAACTTTGGAGGAAAGTAAAGCACTGCAGCTAGAGATTTAAGGGCCATCACAATATAAGCAGTAACAACAAATAATATCCCTCCAAGAGAAAAGAAGTACACCTCAATAATATCAGTGTTCTTTTAAGAGTCTGATGGGAAGAAGACACCCAGAAAAGAATCTAAACTGTATAATATGGTTATAGCATCCAAGATAGTAGGAAACTCTTAGAAAAGAGTAGCGACATTTAAAAGAGAAAAGAAACTATATAATTTCTGATAAAATTTCCATTGGTTTTAGCAATTAGATATCAGGGAGAGAAATTTTAGTAGATTGGTTAGTGATCATAAGTGGACAAGAAGCAAATGAATATGGATGAAGATATGAGGATAGATTTTTTTTTTAATTGAGCAACAAAGGGTTTCAATAATACCAACATGTATTTGAGGGATAAAGATTTTTTTTAGGATAGGGAAGTCTTGCACATATTCATATGTTGAGGGTCAAGCGTTTTTAAAAAAGGAGATAATAAAATACCAAAGGAAAAGAAGATACCTCATAAAAATCCACAGAATATTGAAGGGAATGGAGCTGAGTATATAGAATTAGCCTTAAAAGGCACAAAGATGCAATTAAAGAAGTTAAAGATAAATGGAAAAGTAGATGCAATGTCAACAGTGTTAAGAATCTGATTTAATCAAACATTATGCCTTCAGTTTTGATGGAGGCAGCAAGGGCATCTGCTGAGAAAAGGAGTCAGAGCAACTATCCAAAGAACAGGCCTCAAGAAGAGCTATAAATGTTTGGTAGAGCTGTTGAAGGTCATGGGTAAAAATGGTAGCCAAGTACAAATAACTGGCTCACCCCTTGCAGTCCAGTGAGGGAGAAACCAATTATTTGTAGGAGCATCAATCGTTATTTTATTTGCTTGTTTCCAGCAATATTCAAGGAGGAGAACAGAGGGAGTGGTATACCAATGCCAACTGGCCAGATTGAAGCCTTGGTGAGCCCTGAGACAGGAGGATAGATGTGGGTGAGGGGATGGAAGGGGGGCTCTAATGAGCAACAGGTGGCTCCATGCTGGTCAGGGAAGGACAGCATTCTGATATATTTGACCACATTAGGAGAAAAAAACATAATGGAAAGCTGAGTGTCTGAAATTAAAGAGCAATTGTCATGCAAGCTAGACAGATTGGTATGACAAAGTTTATGATTCCTGAGATGGAATATTTTTCTTTAAGGACCAGGAACTGTATTTGATTTGGGGGATAGAGGACTGACACTCAGGACAGTTAAGGAGGTTCAACAAGGTAGGCTTCGGTTTTAGATGGGTCAGCTAAAAGCCTTTTAAAATCTCTAAGAATTGTGGCAAAGAGAAATGAAGGAGTGAGAAAGGGTATAAAGTAGTGTAACCAGACTGTATGAGTTTCACTGGAGGATCCATTTTTATTAATGAGTGAAGGTGGCCGAGTGAATCCAAGAGAATGCCAGCTTCTCCTCTTGGCTTGCTCGAATGTGGAATTTACAAGAGTGAAGTAGTACAATGCCACTGTTGACAGCTTAAAGGAAACCTCCTCCTTAAAGAAGAGACAGGCTTTAAAGCAATGAATGAAACTCAGTTAAGAAAATGTTTTGATGGAGAAAGCATCTTGGCAAAAGATTGTGGACACAGGAAAGATTACTGACAATGACATGAGGGGTTCCAGAGGACCCAGGGGAAAAATACCTTTATAATTATTCAAAGTGTGTGTATATTTGGGGAAATCCTGTATTTTATATATATATAACATCTAGAGAATTAATTTCATCATGTCCTCCCTTTCCAACATTTTTTTCAATCAGCTATCTGAACATGTATCATGTGCTCCCATGTCTATTTATTCTCCACTAGAGGCCTAGTGCACAAAATTCATGCATGGGGTGGGGGTGTATATATCCCTCAGCCCAGTCTGTACCTTCTCCAATCTGGGACATCCCTCTCACAATCCAGGACTGCTGGCTCCAAATGCTCACCTGATGGCCTGCCTGATTGCCCCTAACCACTTCTGCCTGCCAGCCTGGTCTCCCCCTAACCACTCCTCTGCCACCCTGATTGACACCTAACTGCTCCCCTGCTGGCACAATTGCCCCTAATTGTCCTCCCCTGCCGGCCTGTTCCCTCCTAGTCATCCTCCCATGTTGGCCTGATTGCCCACAACTGCCCTCCCCTGCTGGCCATCTTGTGGTAGGCATCTTGTGTCCACATGGGGGCAGCCATTTTTGACCACATGGGTGCAGCCATCTTGTGTGTGGGAGTGATGGTCAGTTTGCATATTACTCTTTTATTAGATAGGAATATTGTTCACTCACATTCCAACTATTTAAACTCTCATTTCCAAAGGTTTCAAAAATCATCCTCAGATGAAATAAATAGCTTTAGATAGTATCTATATATATAAAAGCCTAAAGAACCATCTGATCAGAAGCTATCATGTGCACCAACCACCAGGGGGCAGACACTCAACGCAGGAGCTGTCGAGCTACAGTGACTTGGCAGCTGTGATTCTTGGGTGATGCACTTGGAACCAGAGAGGAAGGAGCCCGATTCCAGGATGCATCACCCAAGAACTACTCTTTTGCAATTTGGAACCCACTGGGGGATGTTGGAGAGCCAGTTTTGGCCAATCCCTGCAGGTCATGCTGAGGGACCCCACCAGTGCATAAATCCATGCACTGGACCTCTAGAAATAAATAAAAATATGGGTAGAAGCCTGGAGAATACTGTATATTAATATACCATGCTGCTGTTAGAAAAGAAAGTAAAACTTGATTTGAGCTCCCTAGGAAACAAAGAAGAAAAAATGTAAACAGATACATGATTCAAAGTCCTGAGAAAAATACCATTTACTTGTTCAGAGTCTCAGAAACTTTTTTTATTCTAACATCTGGAGGAAATTTCAATAGTGAGTCTGTTGTAAACAAAGTTCACAACAGCAATCCCAAGACGCTATTTTTTTTTCAATTTTTCAACACAATGGTAAAACCTTGACATATAATTCTTTGAAAAATTTTGAGGAGCCAAAACAATAGGCTTCAGGGTCAAGTGCATAGCTCTCTGGCATGATCCACGGATAAATTTAAAACTCTCAGAAGTAATAACTTAACATCCAGGTTTTCATAACCCACCATAAATGCTCTTTCCTTTAGAAAACTTCTTAAAAATAAGCATTGAAAAGCAGCATTTTAAGTTGTGCTCTCTAGTAAGAACATAGACTGAAGAGATACCATGGTATGCTAAAGCCCACATATGGAATTTAGCAATGCAACCAAGACCTGTGCATGAGTAAAGTGCCGCCACATGGCTGTGGCAAGGAGAGCTGAGGACCACATCTTCCTCAACAAACATTTCTGGGTCTGCTCCAACACACAGCTGAGCCACGGAGGCCCTGGACAATGTGTCTGGACCGATGTCACAATATGAATTATCTTCCATGTTCGTAGAAAAAAATCTGCTGCATAATATTGTCAGATTCAGGTCAACTGAATCCTGGAAGACATCTACAAAGACACTGCATTTCGTCTTTGGACATCCTTTCTTGGCTGGGCAAAATGCCTCCCAAGGCTCATCCAAGGCTGTGGAAATTAGACTATACCATCTGGGTAGAAAATGTCAGGTACAATCTTTTGATTCTCCATAGCAGTAGACTTTTTTTTTCCCCATTTCTCTGATACCCTAGTTAAGCTCCTTGAAGCCCAGATTATTTCCTTGTATTACTTTCGTAACCTTTCTCCCAAAGAAACATGTAATCCATACACAGTTGGTATCAAATATTATTGGATGGCAGATTTGTTTGTAAAATGGTAAAATTAGATAATACATCTCATCTAAATTCATGGATTTTTCTCTCCTAATAATAGAGCCATGTGATAGCTTAAAAACACATGCTTTATCATCATTCAGTAGCAGTTTATTCATTAGAACATGCTGTACTCTTCTGAAATCCAATATATCTCATCTCATCTCCCATTTGGTTATTTTCCTTCTCAAAAGGCCTTGCTACAAATCCAATGCATTTAACTACCAAACTAAGCCCATAAAAGTACTTGGACAATAGCTTACAATTTAAATTGCAGTAATTGTGGGTGCTGACCTGTCGATCTCAAATATATTTATAAGTTGCACACACAAAAATGAAATGAACAAAGTGGTCCAGATTAACCAGCTCTGACTACATCTTTTAAGAAAAATCACTGGGTGTGCCTATCAGCGGACGCTGACAATTTGTGACGCACTGCAGTGTTACAGCTTTCTAAATGGTAAGTAACTGTTTAAAAATTCCGAAGCGTTCTTAAAATGTTTCACCTCAACATTTCAGAAATAAAATCTTATTGAACTGTTGCTTTCATTAATTTTCTACAGACTGGAGAACAAGGAATTCAAGTTAGGTTTTTTTTTTCTTTTTACTTTGCCTACCACTAGCAAATAAACTGTGCCTCTTTTTTAAATAAACCCCTGGCCTTGAGTTTTGGGCCCTTAATAGTAGCCTACATGGTTGGCTGCCCTTGGTGTTAAATTTTCTTAAATTGTATTTCTGTCAGTGTATCATTTTTTTAAGCAATGGACCCTATAATAGCAAGCACTGGTCTGTCAGGAGTGCATTTTAACAGCACGATACAAGTATTTTTCACTCCAGGAGACAAACAATGATATGTATTACATGCGGTAAACACTGCCTTTGGTACATAGGGTTCTTTCTCTGTTAGCATTTATCTGTCTAAAATCTCACAGTGTCCTGAATAGGGGGTTTGGGGGGAGGGAGGGCTCTACCTCATATTAATATTGCCGGTGGCTATAGTAGAGCATTAGAAAGAGTCCACCTGCATTGCCACATTTTTCAGAAAGAAAACCTTGCTTTTATATTAAATGAATAGAGCCTGGCATACTAGCCCATGTCCAGAAAGGTCTTTTCATTTAAACAACTATCACATCTCTCCTTTACAACTCTTTTCCCCAATATTGATCTTTCCCCCATTTCATTCGCAAGTATTACTACCAAATAACTGTCAAGTAAGCTTATGAAGACTATTTAGAAATAATATCACTATCCATATTGGGGGGTACAGAAACCCCAGACATGCTTATACAGTTACTAACATTTCTAGTTCTATTTCTTTTGTGTCTTATCTTTTTTAACATTGTTTATCTAATTTTGAAAAATGTACAATGACATATTCGTGATTGATAAATACATATTTAAATAAAGGTGCATACTTAACTCTTAGGAATATAGGTATATAATCAAAATATATAGAGAATACTGTGAAAAAGAATGATCAGTTAAAAGATACTGGCATTCAGTTGTCCTTGTCACCTGAGGAAAAAGATACAAAAATCACAACCATAAAGGAAACCTTGAGCAATCTGAAATTTTACATATAATTCCACCCTATGGGATATTAAATGTAATGCTTTATAAGGCCATAGAACTTACACATGCTAAAATGTGGAAAGTGTGGGCCTATATTTCATAAAACTACCAGCTCAGTTGGAAAGAAAATGGCATGTTCAATAATTCCTCAAGTGATTCAAATTAACCTTATTATATGTAAAAAATACTATAGCCTTAATTTAATAACTATTCTAGATCACAATCATCTCCACCATTAAATTTTTTTCCTATATGGCTTCAGGTACGCATGCTACTTAAGCATTTCTTCATCTATCTTCTTTGTAGCTGAGAAGTTGGTACAGATATTATTATAATGTTAGCCTTTCATATTCTTGATTATTTATCATTCTTAAACCTCATCTTAATCTGTTTAATTTTCAAACTATCTTATTTTCATAACTCAGTGATATTCTTCATTCACAGCACAGAGGCTCACATTGCAGTGTTAGTGAGTGTGTTCACACCTTCTGATAATTCTATGAGTGGTTCTATGAGTCCTATTTACAGACAAGTAAACTGAGACTTAGAGAGGCTGTGGAACTTGCTTAGGAATAAATGGTTGAGATGTAGCAGAATTGGGTAGACTTTAACTCTGGAATCTCCACCATTATGATATTCTACATACCTCTAAAAGTAGGGATTAGATCTAACCTCACTAGTTTAGGAGAAATGGTGTAACTATTTTTTCCCCCTTTATACAAAGTGATAATCAGAGAAGGTAAAAATCAGCAGATGAATGCATCATATTAGTAATCTCTGGCTAATTAGACATCAATGATAGTTGGTGGAATAGGGCAACACCCATGTGGTGGAATAATGATAAACAGACAGTGAAATTGTAAAAAATGCACTGTACATGTTAAAATGAATGTAGAATAAGCTTGTGACTTAGGATCACAGCAAAAAAACAAAAACAAAAGCAAAACTGAGCTGTGATGAAAATGAAAGTCTGTTTACTGTTCAGCAGACAAATCCTCAAATCCTCAAAGAAAAATAAAAAAAAATATATATATATATTTGTAAAAATTTTTCAATCTCCTCAAAATGTAAGTGAAGTCCAATTAATAGAGAAGACAGAGCATTTAGCAGTTTTAGTCAAATGAGCATGTGACCTCTGTTCCAAAGATAATGGTTAGTTTAATAACTACCATTGACAAGGTTATTTAAAAACGAAGCAAATGATCAGCTCAAGGTCAAGTAACATTTCCTTAAAATCAAGATTAAATTGAACTACTTTGGAAGGTGAGAATCACACAATGGTTAGGAATAGAGGTCTTCAACTCAACCAGGACAAAATGGCAGTTACAACAGATGCCCGTCTGCCTATCAGCATAGGACAGCTGCTGGAAAAGGTAACAGAAAGAAGCACACAGATGTGCAGGGTGACAGCAGGATTTAAGATTTGTAAAGCCACGTAGCCACCACCTCCTGGATTTTGGAAAAAGTATGTTTCCCACTTCCTTGTGTATGGCGTCTAGATGGCCACCGTGTGGAATGCTCAGCCATTCATTCATATGAGGCTGCTTCCCAAGGCGCGAGGACCATTAACCCAGCAGCTCTGCCTACCCCCAGGATACATCTCAGCCCATTTTATAAATACAGGCCCAGTACTTTAATTTGTATTTAAAGTTTTATTTAACAGTTTTCATTTTTAAAAGTAAAGACAGTTTGTACATACAAATTTTACTCTTAAAAGCAGGAATGCATGCTCATCTTTTAGTTTTGAAGATTAATGCTTTGCACTTCTTGATGTGAAACTAAAATTAGTGAGCTAGGGTTAGGTTAGGGGTGAGAAACAGAAGTATGAAGAGAACACTTATGTAAGTGACATTTGTCTCATCTCATCAAGGACGTGATTAAATAAATTGTTTTAAACAGCATTATGTCTTTGATGCATATTTCCCCTCTGAATGCTGAATTTGGAAACATTTATGATAAAGCAAATATTTTAAATGTTTTGTATTAGAAAATAATTTAAACAAAACTCAGCTTGACTTAAAAAATAATGGAAAAATTCATCATTCAGACCTCAAATAACTGATGTTTTCACTTCAAGAGAAGAAAATTGTCAGCTTTATAAAATTCCTCATCTTTGCAATTTTTATTACTTAAATATTCTAAAAATATCAATTACATTGTAATCAGGAGAGAGTTTAAGGAAATCTTTGGTCTAGCTATTACTCTGATTCATGATGTGTTGGCAGCCTCAGCTCTAACAATGGGCATTCCATTGTATTTCACATTGAAATATTGTATGTAAAAACAGTCCTTTATCTATTTGAGCAGATGTATGTAGATCTAAACTTAACATACAACTATATGATCACCTATGAATTAGCAACAGACAGCCAAATGATCAAATCCTGAGGTGTATTTGGGATTCACTCTTCATAATTATAAACCAAAGAGGGTTCATGGAGCCAAATAAAAAGGCATTAAGAAAACATTACCAATAAATAATAAATGAAAAATAATTCCATTCAATTTTGCATGAGTTCTGAAATCCCAAAGGAAATTCAGTCCATAATAGTTTAATTGAATACACCTAGTATTCCCAACGAATTGGTTCCAGAAGCCCCTGTACATACCAAAATCCACAGATGCTCAAGTCTCTTAAAATGATGTTGAACAATGCAAACAGTAGGCCATTGCATTCGCAAATTCCCAACCACCATGGACTGAAAATTCTGTTCTTAATCCTTAAGTGGTTAAATCCACAGATTGAAAATCAGCAAATATGAAGGGTCAACTCTATTACCATGCCCTTAGAGGACATTTAGAAAAGTTTAGGGACATACTAGCTTGTAAAAGCAACAGGGGGATACCATAGGGCCACACAATGGCTGCTCTCACTCACTCTAATCACATTAGCATTCTTGATGTTCCTCAAACACATCAGACAAGGTCCTATCCCAGGGCTTTGTACGGCTTTGTACTGGCTGTTCCCTGTGCCCAGACTGTCTTTCCTAGACAACCTCAGGGCTAGCTCCTTCATGTTCTTCAGGTATTCACGTTCTTCAAGTTACCATCTCAACAAAGCTGTCCCTGTGTACCCTATTTAGTTTTCAAATCCTTCTCTTTCCATTCCTGCCTTTCCCTCTCTCCCCTCCTCTCTCTCTCTCTCTCTCTCTCACACACACACACACACACATGCATGTACAAATATACATACATCAGTACAAATTCTGCATACCTCTTAACACTGCTCTCTTTTTCCTGTAGTGTTTATCATCTCCTAATGTACTCAGTAATTATTTTGTTGATAATCTGCTTCCCTTAACTAGAATATAAGCTCTAATGGGGAGGATGTATTTCTGTGCTTTATTCAGTGCAGTATCCAGGGCTTTGCTAGCTGACTAAATAGTTCCATTTTTAAACTGTTACAGAGATAGCAAAACATGTGATCATAAATATAAACACCAAAGAGTACTCACTCATCAAGGACGCGCTGTGGAAGGAAGGGATTCTTGTCGCTTAGAGCATAGAGAATAATATTTTTTGAATGGGAAAATGGGGCCCAAGGATGCTAAGCATTTTGCAAGGGATGTTAATTGTACCGCTGTTGGTAGTTTAGCAATATCTGTGATAAGAGATGAACAATGCAAACAGTGTGAAAGTTACAGAGCTAAGTCTATCTTACTCTGTATATAAAATACAACCATAAAGCTTGAAATTCAGCCTTTATAATAGGACTACTGGCTTACAAAAAGGAATTTTACAGAGCTTAAGTTTTACTTATTACTTATGATCTCCATTCTTAAATTTTTTCTAATATCTCTTGATTATAAACTTTTCTCATTCTCGAAATTAGTTCCATGGGACGTAATCAAAGTAAATCTCTTTATATATATATATTTTCCTAGGTATTTAAAAGCAATTGTGACTACATCAGTTGTAGAAAATAGGCCAAATAACTTGTGTTTAAATTTTTCTCAAATTTCTCAGACTGACTCCCTTATTTTTAACATAGTAAAATATTAATAACTTCAGATGTATATATTATATAAAATCAATTAGAAATATAATTTCTACATTCATTATTCATAGGAATAAAGCACTAGCACTCAAGTATTTGTTAATTGACTAAATGGTTTCATTTTTAAACTGTTAGAGAGATAGATAAACAGATAGATAGTAATCACAAACACAAACACCAAGAATACCCACTCATCAAGGACATGCTGGGGAATAAGGGATTCTTATAGCTCAGAACATATCTCATTTTTCCCTAGTAAATGGTCACAAAAATACTAGTTTATAAATTTCAAGGCAATTTAATAACTTATAATTTCTTTGTATCATCCAAAGCACAAATGATCCATACTTCAGTGACTATTTACATGCAATACTTACAGGCTTTAAAATTACGTTCATAGTATAGTGGAACTTCTCACCTGGAAAATACCAATCAACCTGCCCATTGAAACTACTACTCATATTTAGTGTTAGAAGTTATGCTTGCTTTTTCCATTTGTCTCTCCTATCGCTGCCCCCAACCACCCAAGCAAAGGACCAAGTACTGATCACTCATCTTATGCAGTCTAACACGAACTGTTGGTCACAATACATTTTTATTGAGCAGTTTATAAACACAAAATAATCATCATGCTCAATGCCATCAGGTATTTTAAAGTGTAACAGTTTTGATTCTGCTGTTTTTGGGGAATTGGGAGCAATCTATCAAAGGATTTCAAAATCTTTGAAAAATGAGAAAAGCTGGGGGGAGGTCAATGAGAGAAAAAAGGAAACATATGTACTACTACTTGTAATACTTTAAACAATAAAAAAAGAAAGAAAGCTTAACAAACTGAAAAAATAAAGCAAATAGCAGATGGTAAAAAAATAAAATAACTTCAAAATCGTCTGCATCTCTGTTAGAATTGCTATAAGAGAAATGTTATTATTCTAAAAGTTTTAGAAAATCAGAATAAACTAGCAAAGTTGAAAATTTGTTATTTTCCCTTGAAGCTGCCTGTTGGGATCTGATGGCATAAATGAGATGGGAATTTATTTTTGTTTCGTGATAACAAGATTACTATTAAATGTTAGCATTAGCACATTTTATGAAGTTCCATGCCTCCTTTCTAGTCCTTGTCATATGTGATATTTTTGTTTACTAAAATGTTTTTTCTGTTTTTATTAATAGGATGGGTTTAATGTAGATGATGTGTCACTGCACAAGGAAGAACAATTTTACTTAAATATGGCTTTTGTATACCCCTCTGCAAATAATCTTTGAATTCCTAAGAGTTTTTTATTTTCCCAGTATCACAGTTGGAGAATTTTTAATATTAAATTGAATCATAACAACACATGCTGGTTAGAGTCTAACTTAATATATTCAACTTAATTTTCCAATTTCAAATCAGGAATCTGACTATTCCAAGATGATTATTTATCTCAAGAGTAATTTTTCTTGAAACTAGTGAAGTCCATAGCTAGAGCTTTTTGCATTTACACAAAACTGACACTATGGAGGAAAAGAATTCAGCAAAAGACTTAGAATCTTTACATAACTACAAAATAATATTGTTGAGAAGAGAAAGACCCATCAGGAAGTTTTGATAATATGGGTAGAAAAGCAAAAATGGTATAGTTCACTAACACACACGTGACTGATGTGTGTAGTCTGTTAATATAATAAATATGTTTGATGAATATAATAAAGGAGTAGGCTTGGGTTTTAAATCCTTTAGAGAAAAGTTACCCATAAATATCAATGATAAGGGCCAAGAAAACCTTAATAAGCCAAAAAAGTTGTTTTAAAGTAAGAAATGAAAATCTAACTGCCAAAATACATTTCTTATAAATACCCTGAAAAAAAGGGGAAATTTATGGATAATCATGAAACAAAGTATATAACGATGATAGGAGGAGGAATAGAACAGACAATATCAAACTCCATAGAAGCTGAGAAAAACAGAATGGGGTGATAAACATCACAGGGGGTTAAATGTAGGCATTCTGTAGTATTATAAAGCTTGTCTGCCTCTTGGACTGGTGAACACCCTATAAAAACAAGTCAGTATTATAGTTTACAGTACAAAGAAAGTAGCTGGCATCAAGTATCTGGATTTTACAAGTTTCAAAGCCTACAAACTACAGTGATCTGATAAAAGTCAATTATGACAAAAGTTAATATTCATTCTAAAGTTACATAGCTTCTAATATCTAACTGCAGCTTGTACATATACACCTACAACACTTTAAATGTGTAACAAGGGGAGATTACACATATCACTTATTCAAACCACTTTAGAAAATCAAAACAAAAGGAAAAAGCTTTTAAAAGAAGACGTGGCTGCTATAAATGCTGTTTTAAAATATATCTCGTCAGTTGAATACAACAATGCTGTTTTACTTTTACTTCCCTTGTTTTCAAGATCTTGTCCTGCACTTACAATTTATATATTTTAACATTTATTGATAAATGTGAGAAATGTTAAATAATCTTTTCTAAAGATAGAACGAGGTTGCAGCTAATGACTTTGAATAATAGGAGACATTCTCATAGGAGATGGAAAATATTTTCAAGCCAAATACCAAAATAAGATTTCAATGCCTCACAGTGTAATGAAGGAAAACATAATAGTCATTTAGGTTGGCTCAGTTCTTTTAGGCTATATAACTTTTATGTAAGGCAGAAAACTGAACTAACATAATACATTTCTGCAAGGCATGGATTCATCAAAACCATTTCCAAAATTACTACTTTCAGCATATTTTAAAAATGAGATTCCTTAATAAATTATGTGTGTGCAGTCAAAACACAGCATTAAAATTTATTATTAGTCACTTAATGGAAGTTAATGGTGAATTTATAAATGAAGTGCTGGCTTACTTTGATATACTCTAAAAGCAACCAAAAATAGATATTCTTTTCCAGAGTTCTATGTATTTATAAAGTGCAAAATAAGCAATTTTAGCAATTCTCAAATGTAGGTCTTCCAGATGCATTTAATCCTAAGTATACTTGTAGAAACAGAATATTTTTCTGCTAAGTCAGGTATGTCTAACTTATCCATCGTGTGTGTAAAAACTATCCTGACTGAAGTATTCCATGCTTTATAAAAAGATAAAAAACAGTAAAGATATAGACACAGTATGGAGTACTTTTGTATTTTTAATCATCTTGTCTGGGGAGAGGGTGGCTTTGTTAGTGAAAATATCTAAAGTCTGTCAAACAAAAAGCCACAAAACTAACATAACTATATTAAATAATCACTCGCTGAAAATGGATGACTCATAGATTTAAACACTGAATGTTATTGGAGACAAATTTAGAGATAATAAATTCTCTGTGTAGATGAAATATTTTTAAAAGTTTATTGAAAAGCAATTGACACTGAGGACGTCTGGTATGAATCTACCAATTTTTTCCTAAAGTGAGGGGTCTTTGTCCAAAAGTATTTTACAAAACAAAATTATCACTCTTGATTTGTAATGGTCCATGAATGGTAGAAAGTCTAAATTATTTAAAATATAATTTAAAAATTCTTTATGATAACAAACAGAAAAATGGACTTCAAATGACAACTTTTCATAAAGCTATAAATAAAGATAATTTGCAAGGACTATAACAGTGTTTTTTAACTGACCATAGAGTTTAATACATTCTCATATGTCAAAATATTTCATAATACTAAGATTAGCTTAGACATTTAAATATGGTAAAAGTTATGACTATAATAAAGCGTTAAAAAACCTTCAATAAAGTTTGTAGAGAAGAAAAAGGTTATTTGGGAGAAGTTCTATTCCATATAAAAGCTTAAATTTTCAGAATTTAAAATAAAAGTTGTTTTTCAAATAACAATAACTTACTGCTTCGCAAGGAAGATATTTTCAACTGCCTAATACTAAAAAGATGACAATGAAGCAAAAAAGAGAACACTATTCAACATTTAAAAATTGTGAAGTAATTTGTCAGATAAAATAGTATTAAGAGCATATTCATGTTTTCTTTTAAAGTCTTAATTATGTACTAATACTAATTGGAACTTATGTAAAAATTTAGAGGCACCAGGTTTGATCTCTGTAAAATAAAGCAGTAGCTAGATTAATGTTTTATGCAGCCATTGCTTTTAATGTTCTATTTTAAAGTTACTATATCATTATATTAAAGCATTAATTTGTAGTAAGCACAGCAACTTCAAACCATTTTTGTTAATTGGCAACTCTGATGGAGCACGAAGTATCACTCTTTCTCAGTAGTTTCATTTTAAAGAAATCCTCCTCCCATATAAAAGTAGAAAATTGCATTAAAATTTATATAAGACATTTTCAGCTTCTCATATAGGAAGAGCTATAAGTAGTTTCTGTGGCATATAGCACAGCAAAGAGCTCTGAGTACATTCTCTGGTAAGACACTTTTCATAGAGGTACAAGATATAGCCTATATGAACTTAATACTTAAAACATACCACAAGTAAGAAGTTTTAAACCTAACAAAAAAACACACCAAAAATTACCCCAAAACTTGAGTGATAGATTCTGATATCCTTTACTGCCTCCAAATTGAAAAATATTTTGCTATTTCTCCTGGTTCTGATTTCTTATCACTTGCCACAAAAATCTTAATTCTAAAACTCTGGTTATACATTAACTACTTAATTCACATTTTCCAAACTGAAATAAAGATGATAGTGTGGCAGTGATTAGAGTGCTATAAATACCATTACTAAATCTTTGCTAATTTTTATGCAATAATTATTAAACTACTTTAGGCAGTCTATTAATTTTAAACTCTAGTTCAAAGTACAAAGATGCTTCCATTTCAAATAGTCATAAGTTCATCTCTTAATTATATAAAGTTCTAAATATATTGGATACATTTTTTAACAGATAACTTTCTACATCTTGACATATAAAGATTGATGGACAGATTGATTTCATAGTTTAAATCAGAAAGTGTGTTAATAAAGGAAGTTTTTGAATGTCAATCCTTCTGTTCCTTTAGATAATGAATGAAAGCAGAGGACAGTCCTACAAACCGTCAAATTCTTTCATCAGATCCATGCACTTTATATTCTAAAGAAGAATAAAATACATTATACCAGCCCCGATATGGAAAGTGAACTGTTCAGATTCAAAACACAGCACATAAACTGTAAAAATATTTTCTTTTTCTTAAAAATATTAATTGTGCCACAAAGGAGAAAAAATATGAGAGGAATCAAATTTATCACAATCATAGTTTTGAGAAATCACAAAAAAATACCTTATGATTTAAATTTGTGTATTCGTTATTTAAAAAACTTGTAAAAACAAGTCATCACTATCATTGCTTCGGCAATGAAAATAAACCATTAGATCTTCAGGAATCATTGTTCAGAATTAAAAAATTTTGGTTTTGGTTGTATGTGTTTTTTTTTCAAAGAAGTTATTAGGAAGTTAAATACAATTGTCAAAAAATAGGTCATTCTTTTATAGATATGGGAAAAATTCTTTAGACCAGGATAATGCCTATAACAAATAATTTATTAGTACAAGTAAATAATTTTTAAATCATTTTCTATATTCTTATTTAGATACCCTGTAACTTAGAGAAATACAGACCTATAAGTTTTTTGTGACCTGTTTGATGCTTCAAAGAAATTTTGTAATATCCAAAGACCAAAAACAAGTTAAGTCATTTTTAATAGGATTTAAATGATTAAGCACTGGTTATGGAAAACACAGACTGAAAATGTGCAGAACCAGGAGATAAATAGCCACAGAATACTACTTGTTCACTGGTCATATTGCAAATTTTGTATAATTGTTAAATGATTAGATGGTAATAATTTTAGGTACATCTCCCTTTTTTAGTTTGTTATTTCATCCATTACCTAAAAACATGCCTTTCACACAGCAGGCATTCAATGAATATTTTGGATGACTATTTATATACATTCAAAGAAATTGATTTGTAAATAATATTAGCTTGATTATATCTGCCCATCTCACATACGGAATCAGACTATTTTAATGTGCCAGAGACATATGCTGTTGAACATCCACACAATATCACTGAGTTACATGCTTTCCACATAAAACTAAATACCACATCTGTGGCATAATCTATAATGCATAATGCAGTGTTTTTGCACACATACCAATTTCTGATTTCACTTCTACAATTTTCAAGTGTTGATGAATTACTAGCTGCCAAAGAAGTCACGTTACATAAAACAAACCTTCAGTTTAAATAAGGGATAAGCTTGCTGTTAACAACTTAGTTTGAAATATTAACAACCTTTAGGCTGTTAACATAACAACTAGTCATTAATGTGGTAATGACCGATTTAAGAGGAAATTGTACCCTGAGAAATGAATATATTGGCAATCAGGACTAGGCTTGATATCTAAGAGAGTATGAATGTCTAAAAATAAGTTAACAAGCATTAAAAGTTTAAGCCTATCAGAAATTAACTAAACATTATATTACAAAGGGCAACAATATGGACTCATTTGAAAATTTTCTTCAACACAACACGTACCTGAGATATCAAAGCAATTGAACATCATATTTTATTACCATAAGGCCGAATAAGTCCAAGGTTACTTTCTCACTCTCTATTATTATATTGTAAACTGCAAAATGGCTTCACTCAAGACTCGTATTTCATTGGCAAATTTATAATTTTGACTTAAAAATTCTAGGTATTTTCAAAGATTTTCTTTAAATTTAACTTAATTCTGTCTTTACTACGTATGAGGATGCCTTAACCTTGCCAGACTTTATAAAACTACTTGTTTATAAGTAAATCCACTGGAGGCACTGCAGTTGTAAACAAAAGTAAACATCAAAAAGATTAAAAAACTCATGACTTATTGGTTAGTAATGATAAAACGAAACTAGAAAGCAATGTTGTCATTAAAACAAAATAAATGCTCTATATAGAAATGAGGCTCTAATATACATTGAGCAGAAGGCACATTTTTATTTCAAAAAGAGAAGTTCAAAGACTGCAGTTCTAAGAGAATTCACGCAGTAAGTTGATTCTGGTCAGTAGTACCATCACAATGAAGGAAACCCTGGCATAAAGAGTCACTTCCCAATGTTGGCACCTTGCATGTATTTTGAGGAAGAGAACACAGAGAAGGCGTAACAAGTGGTTATAGTCAGGATGCTGTCAGATGAGGAAGTCCTAGAATTTCAAAAACAGTACTGCATTCACCCTCTTGTAACTATTATTAAGAGTAATTTTTTATATATCAAAGATTAAATCAGACTGAAAAATAACTGAATTCTATAGCAAGAAGCACTAAATTTCCTAGAAAGTACCTCTCCAAATAACTAAGATGGTTAAGGAGTTATCACCGATTGATGAATTTGTGTCATAAGGGGGAACAATTAAAAATAAATCTCTTAATGTTAGACTAGGAACATGATTGATTAATCATATCAAATATGAAAACCCAAATGATGCCATATATCATTCCTCTAATTTGATTGATCCTACTTTATTAATATAAGGAATGTGCAGCTGAATCAAGTCACAAAGTTCCCTGGAAAGCAAAATCATCTTTCTTTAAATAGAAGCCCATGTGTTGAGTACTAAATGCTGGGAAACAAGTTTAGTCAGCTCCATGGCTTCATAAGCAAGAACATCTGTCGGGTCCTGAAACTGTCCAGATGTTTCCAGTGAGGACAGTGGCTGTCATTTCCTCACAAGGGTGGCAATGGTTACTTTGTTAATTTCCATAGAGCTACTGGCAAGTCTGAGGCTATTCATGCTCCGTGATACCTTGCGATGACCGCTTGGAATGGCATGGGGGAAAGATGTATTCACACTTTGGGAAAGTTTTCAAAATTGGCAAGTAAATATACCAATAAATACCAGTTGAGAATTCCAAACAGATTTTTCTCTGACAATTCTGAAACAGAAAGATAGCTGCATATTTTTTGTTCTGCTTGGCCCACCT
The DNA here is from genome assembly GCA_027563665.1 of Antrozous pallidus. Classification (NCBI taxonomy): domain Eukaryota; kingdom Metazoa; phylum Chordata; class Mammalia; order Chiroptera; family Vespertilionidae; genus Antrozous; species Antrozous pallidus. The sequence goes on along the minus strand of CM050513.1, from coordinate 91,374,468 downwards.
TGTCACTTATGGTCTAATAAAAAAAAAATGCATATGCTGATTTCTACCAAATGCATCTTTGACACGAATAAGACAACACAGGAGCAAGCGGGCAAGCCAAATCGAAACCCTTTAGATAGTGTGTTTTGTTGGCCACCGCTTAAGCAATAACTTGCAGGCACCTGGCAACATTTTGAAGGCTGATGGGTCAACATCTTTCAGGACTATAGGCTGGTAGTAAGAAAAGGAAAGAAACCAAAACACACACTTATGAAAGTACTTTGAAAGGAATCCAGTCATCACTGGTGTGCACGGGTAAGTCCTACCTCAGATAGTCTCTGCGACAAAGGATGAGGTTGGCTTTTGTGTACAGGGTGGAACCCACTTCTCCCAGACGACAGTCGCAGCAGGCACACTTCAGGCAGTCCTCATGCCAGTATTTGTCCAGTGCCTTTAGAAGATACCTGTCCTTGATCTTTCGGTTGCAGCCAGCACAACCTTTCGGCTTGGTGTCTGGCTGGACTGAGAGCATTTGTATACCTAAAAGGAGACAAAAAAAAAAAAACAAAAAGAGAGCTGGGACGACAAGACAGAGTCAATGTCCAGAAGACCTCAAACAAGGTAAGTGTTTCAGAGTGCTCGTTTGAGGAGGGTGAGCCTCTCCTTTTTTTAGGACTGTGCTAAAATCAAATTATATTCTGGACACAGGAAAGATGCTTATAGTTAAGTACACAATACAGTAACTCCAAAAGTTCACCAGTCCTATGTTATTTGTTTGCATCCAAATACTTCCTTCTGTGCCCTTGATATTTCAAAGTATTCATTATGTTAAAATAAAAAAAAGTATACTCTCAGGCATCATTTGGTGCCTGTATTAATGGCAGATTACCTAACTATATACTACTACATACTCTTATATAAAACTAAAGTATAGGATTATGTAATTTATTACTATTTGCATGCACTTATTTATAAAAGAAGAAAACAACAGAAGGCAAAGTCTGAATATACATATGAAAAATACATATATATATATTACACATACATAGATAAATGTAATATGTACAGTGTGTATATTATATAATGCTATCCTAGACCTAGACATAAGGACATTTCTATATTTTTAAAATATATTTCCATCATAAACAAGGAGTCTAGCTGGGTTTTACAACTTGACCAAAATTTAAAAAAATATTCGCTGGAGTTTCTTCTTTCCTAACACCCAGCTTTAAAAACAACAAACCTGGACTAACTACTCAGAGCTTCGTATTTATTAAATAACTCACTTTAAGCACTGTCAAGTATCACAGGCATCCACCAATGCCAAAGTCCCTCATTTTACAAACTAGGATACGGAGGCCTAAGAGAGGTTAAGATACTGGCTCAAAGCTGAACAACAGTTAAACACTATACTTGGTGGCCTTCCCGCAGTCTGGCAATGCCATTGCTCTATCCTGCTTCCCCCCTGGGCAGAAAGTTCTCAACTTGGACATGGAAGGGTACAAAACACCAAAAGTGTATGCACTTTTGAAACAGTGTCAAGAAAAGAAATGCCAAGCTCTAGTCTTAAACATTTTCTGTGTGCTTCCCTCCTCCAAAAGCGTTAAACCTTCTGTTTCCTCTGATGCCTTGCGATGAAGACTTCACCTTTATTACATTCATTATATTTTTCTTTTTTTTTTAATCACTCCGATAAGAAACATCAAGGCATAGTCTCCACACAGATGGATAACTTTCCTAGCTACAAACATGACACAAACTGCACATAATACTGTTGGGATGATGAACTTCTGTCAGAAAATAACTTCTCTGGTTAGAAGACTGGAGTAGGCAATGGCATGGAAGAAAGCAGCGTGGCTGTGCTTTCTGCGTGGTATGCGTAGCTGTGGTCTCCGGAGCAGCAAACCAGCAGCTGGCTTTGAACAGAAGAGCAGGTGGTATTCCTATAGACTGCTTTCTGCCCCTTTTCTTTGAAGGAGTTGATGGGCTAGTGTAGATTAATCATAACCCTTGATAGCTCTGCTAAATCTCACTCTCTAGAACTTCTAACAAATGAAGTTTCTTTGATCAGAACTAGTTACTGTCTTCTAGCAAGGTTCCACAAGGATTAAATCCCATTAATTACAGTACTGATCTTACCCTATTGCCTCTTAATCATGCACCTAAGGGGAGGGAGAAATTTTGATTTACTAAGTGATCCTCTGGATTTCATTATTGAAAACATCTAGAGGTATATTATGAGTGGCTATTCTCATTATCCAGTTTCTAGGGCAATTATTTTTTATATATCACAAAGCTACATTTATTTGGTAATAATCCTTCTTAGCTGTAGCTAAGCTATATTTCTGAGTTGTGTTACTACCCTCAACCCTGGAAGGTCAGCTCTCTTTATTCAAAATGCTTTGCAACCAAGACAGGGAATACCAACATTTGGCACAGGCAACACTACCCTGCTTGTCTTCACAAAATGTTTTTGTTGTGTTGACATTTTAATTTAGCACTCAGAGGCCAATTAATATTTGAAACTCTTGCATTCTGTTTGGCCTTGGGCGGAAAAGGAGTTTGATATTTTACATCCATCCCGGAGCCTTCTTTCAGAGAACATCCTCACATTTCTCTTGAAAGGGAAATCTTTTCAATACCATGCAACTTTTCCATACCATGCCAGCTGTAGAAAAAGAACTGTTTAGCAGTCACCACTTTGCCATGAACCTAAAAGGCATCAAGCAGTCAGCAACCTCCCCTCGCTATCCGGAAACCAGGTCTGGGTAGAGTTCCGTGTTGGGAGCTGAGAAACACTGCACAAGTTGCTCCGAGCACATCAGGGCTCGTAACTAGTTTAAGATTGGCATGTAAATTGTTCTGAGGGAAATTCTTATTGCCTCTGAGACCCTGCCATTCTGAGTTATTTGACAGTTTAAGGGAAATCATAATTTTAAGAAAAGACATAAATAATAGCCTGTGCAGTGTGGTGTGCAGAAATAAGTAGAACCATTTCATTTAAACTCTGGTGAGCTTTTAATTGCCTGGATTGCATTGTGAGGCGGCCTAACGGTTGATTGCCTCCATTATGTTCCCTTGTTCTGTGCCATTCATCCGAGCAGTCTCAGCTTCAGTAGTTAACACAACAAAGTAACCACAACTCCACAACACACAGGGGTTTACAAAAATAATCATAATAAAAGATTTGCAGCACTTAGACACAGTCTTTTATATTTTTGGACTAACTACACATACTGAATGGAAAACATTTTGTCCCCATCGGAAGATTCACAGGGAACAATTTGGGAGAAGGAATTGTTAGAGGGAATACATAAAGGGGGTTGGCAGAGATGAGGTGCCTCTGGAAGATGCTAAAATGGGAATTTGGGTTCTGCAGCTGGGAGCAGTGACACAGATTAAAAGAATTTGGCCAACACAGCCATTCGATTGCCAAGAGGTACCAAACAAAAGATTTTCTCTCCTCCTGCCCATCTTCATCCTCTCCCAGCCCCCAGTCCCGATTGGAGAACTGGATTGGGCCTAAAAGCTTGTTTCTCTCTGTTCACTGGCCCAGAGCATCCCTACAGGCTGCAGCCCCCTAAGGGACAACAATGCAAATATATGTCCCCAGATCTCAGGCACTGGAGCTGCTTAACTCTGTTCTGCCCCTTCAACTCACAACCCCCCCCCTCCCCATCTTTTCACCACCCCTCCCCTTTTTGAGCAATGGAGCTGGGAACCAATTTGATTCCCTTTTTCTCCAATGCAGCTGCAAGGCTCAGAGATACTGACATTTTTCCACTCTTATCAGTTTAATTACAGTTACCATGGCAGCAAAGTGCTAGTGCTTGGCAAAGGCCAACAAGAGATTTGCAAGACTGAGTTCAATTTTGATGCAGCTCACATGCAAAATAAAAAAAAAAAAATAAGAAACATACATACACTCTAACAAAGAATCCCTTGCGGAGTTATGCTCCAGCCTTTTGTGGTTGTGTCTTTGCCTCCACACAGGGATGATTTGCAAAGAATGTAGCAGTATTTGTTGCACCCCGCCAGATTAATTGGTTTAAGCAGCAGTCTTTCAAAGCAGTTACAACAATAATATTTTGGATCTTTTAGAAAAGACACAAAAGCAGCGGAAGAGCAGGGGGAGGCTTTGGAGCCAGCCAAGAGTGCCGAGCGCCGGCAAAGTGCATCCATGGTAGATTGTAACCTTACCAAAACTTTTCTCCTTTTTCTGCATGAGTTGATTGAGGCGTGCCTGAGTTGCGGAGGCTTCGCATGGAGCACCCAGCCCAAAGATAGACGCCCGAGAGGGTCTCCTTATTTAGCTCGAGTGCGGACCTGGTGCGCAGCCGGCACCGCTGGAGGACCGACTATTGTGAAGCCACTTTGGGAGCGGGTCTGCGTGGCGGCGGGGGGTGGGGGAAGGGACGCGGGCGGCCAGACGAGACGCAGCGCACACGGCGAGCCCCTCGCAGGGTGGCAGTGTGCAAAAAAAAAAAAAAAACAAAAAAAAAAAAACCCACGATGGCGAATGACAAAGCCACATGCTTCCCTAACTCTGCCCATAATCCCGAAATCCCAGCGGCCCCTTTTAGCTTCGTGGTAACAAATGGATTTGATTAAACTGTCACATGCAGCGTTAGCATAGCATATCACATTCAATATGAAAAAGATCGTACATCTGAGTAGTATTT
>CM050513.1:91297307-91362307 GCA_027563665.1 Antrozous pallidus | reverse complement strand
ACAACCATACTAAGCTTCAAGCTAAGAATAATTTTTCTTGCAGATAATATTTTTTAAAGAGGACAAATGATAAATTTAGAAGAAAATGGAAATGAGTTTTCACTTCAAGTGACCTCTGGTGTGTAATAAACCTAAGAAGGGGAATGATATTGTAACTGGATGTTCTTTATAAGAAGAAAACAAAACAAAAATAAAAATAAAACACAGGCTTAATAACATTTGTTCTGAATCAGTCCAAAAGAACAATTTGCTCCAAGTTTAAATTGTGTTGCATGATAAAATTAAACTTTTAAATATTGCCAATATTCTGCATGGTCTTCCAAGATATTTGCTAATTTGTTACCTACTCGATGTCACAATAGACTTGCCTTATGGAACCATAAGTGATCAACCCTTGGCCACGCCTACAAGTTTTATAAGTTTGTTTTCCTCTTTCAAATTTCTCCTTCACAATCACATATTTGTGTTCTAATTTTTCACATATTGAACACAATTATCAGACACTGTTCAGAGAAAACTTACCTGAGGCTTCAAAAAGAAGTGTTTTTCAGGAGTCTGAATCAACCATAATTCTGGCCATTGCTAGTTCCTCTCCAATTTGATTGAGAGATTATTTTTTAAAAAACTAATATTTAATTCTTAGGTGGAAAACATTTGTCACCTCTTCATATTTAAGAGACAAATGTAATATGTTTATCTTGGTCAAAATCTTTTAGAGATAAGATGTATACAATTTAAAAGAGGGTGACTCTCAGTGTACAATCCTCAAGCTATTTCTTTTTGAGACTGTACACTGGTTGGAAAGTTTACATCTGTATGTGGCTGTGAGCCAAGTAGATAGGCAATAGAATCTACGAAGGAGCTAAGTTTAACGTAAGTCACGGTTTTCCCTCTTTCTGTGAGCATTAGATTGCCTAGTTGTCTCCCAAGACCCCTCTAGTCCCCCCTAAGGTATGGGTGTAATGATTTTCAAAGTTTCAAATATATATTATTCCATTTCTCTAATGCCCTCATAACTGATATAGATAATTTAAAGTTAAAAGTATTTCCATTTTCCAACAGTAGAGGAAGCATAATATGCTATAACTAACTTATAGAAACTCCTCAAAATAGTACCAATTATCATCATATTCTATATGCCCAGCTCAATTTTTTCTCCTTAAGGAAGGGTCATTCTTGTTCTAATCTTCTCAGCAACTCTAATTCTGTAGTAACACTTTGAATGTTTTTTGAAACCTATATATAGTTACTCTGTATTCCCTGCTTCTTATGATCTGAATGTTTGAGTCCCACTAAAATATTAGAAATCTGATGCCCAATGTAATGATATTGGGATGTGGGGTCTTTGGGAGGACTTGGGTCGTGAATGACATGATGTTCTAATAGAAGAGACTCCACAGACCTTCCTTGCCCCATCAACCATGTTAAGGACACATCAAGACCAGCTATGATCCTGGAAGAGGGTTATCACAAAAATATGACCATGCTGGCATGTTGATCTTGAACTTCCATGCCTCCATAACTGTGAGAAATAAATTTCTATTGTTTATAAGGTACCCAGTATGTGCTATTTTATTATAGCAACCTAGATAAAATAACAAAGTGCTGGCTAAAAACGTTAAGGATTCAAGTTTTGTACTAAATAGTTTTGTATTCCATATAGTGCCAATTAGTGTGTCTTACTCATAACAGATATTTATTAAATCCTGATTTAAATAATTTAAACTATAAAAGAAGCCACAGTTCTGAAAACAATGTTTAAAATGAAAATTTAAATCTAAGTTGTTGATAGAATTATCAACTTAAGCATATGAATATCAGATGCTACTTGGCTCTAGTATTTCAACATTTTTCACACTATGAATACATTCAAAAAGATCTATTACAGCATAGTGTAAAGATTTGTTTCATCATCTGTCTTCATGGTTACATTGTAAGTTCTTGAAGGCAGAACCTACATACATCTCAGTATCTGCACGGTCTATACTAGGGCCTAGTGCATAGTAGCTACTCAATAAATTTTACTTCCTGAGTAGATGAATGGAAAAATAATAAATGAGTAGAAAGACTCAAAGGATAGTAGATCTAAATAAAATTATCATTATTTAAAATCTCTAGCTTTGTGAGACAAGTAATGAAGGAAACAGAAAATGGAAATCAATGAAATTTTTTATGTGAACTGGAATCATGATAGTTTCCTGTGGTTTACAGAAACATTGGGATTTTTAGAAGGTTTATAATGTAAGACTGTTTAAACACATGATATTTATTAGTTATTATAAGTAAAAGTAATTTTTAAGAGGTCATTAGTAGTGAAAAAACATCTTGGGTAACATATTTAAAATATTCAGAGATGTAACTTTTGCTAATTATATCTAAAGATACTTATAAAAACATTTAAAAAAATACCAGGCATCAAGTCTTTAAGAACCTAAAACTGGTATCTGGGAGGAACTTCTGATAATCAGTGATAGGTCAATTTTCTTGACATTCTTAGGTTTCATTTAAGACAAGGAGAACACATAACAGAGATAGGAAGTCAATTTGTAGTATCCTCATTTTATTTTTTGGGGTCTATATTCTGAGTATACTCCAACCAACAAAAGAGACTATCAATGTGTTGACTTGTGAAGCATTTGAAGAACTATAGTCAGATCTCCCTTACCTTCCCAATTGCAATCTTTTTCACCATTCAGAAAGAGCATCTTTTCATTTTGTTGATAGTTTCTTTGTAAAAGCTTTTTAGTTTGATGTAGTTCCATTAGTTTATTTCTCCTTTGTTTCCCTTGCCCCAGGAGATATATTACTAAAAATATTGACATGAAAGATGTCTGAGATTTTACTGCTTATGTTTTCTTCTGGGCTTTTTATGGTTTTACCATTTACATTTAAGTATTTTATACATTTTAGTTTATTCTTATGTATGGTGTAAGTTGGTGGTTTAGTTTCTTTTTTTTTTTTTGTATGTTTCTGTCCAATTTTCATAACACCATTTGTTGAAGGGACAGTCTTTACTACATTGAATGTTCTTGCCTCCATGGTCAAATATTAATTGACTATCAAGGCATGGTTTTATTTCTGGGTCCTCTATTCTGTTCTAATGGCCTATATGCCTTTTCTTATGTCAGCACCAGGCTGTGCTTATTACAATGGCCTTGTAGTATAATTTGATGTCTGGTTTTGTGATTCCACCAACTTTATTCTTCTTTCTCAAGATGGCTGAGGCTCTTTGGGGTCCTTTGGTTTTATATAAATTTTTGGAATATTTGTTCTAAATCTATAAAATATGTCATTGGTACTTTAATAGGAATTACATTGAATCTATAGATTGCTTTGGGTAGTATGGACATTTACTGATTTTAATTCTTTCAATCCATGATGCAGTATAGGCTTCCACTTATTTGTATCTTCTTCAGTATCCTATAATTTTACAAGTACAGGTATTTTAGTTCCTTGGTTAAATTTAATCCGAGGTATCTAATTTTTTTTTGGCAATAGTAAATGGGATTGTTTTTTATATGATTCATAATTTATTTAAAACTGATCTGACTATTTTCTCTCCTTTTCACTATATATATATATTTTTTTTCTTTCCTATCACCATTTATCCCCACCTCTACCCACCCACATCTCTCCCCTTTGCTGTCATCACACTGTTGTCTGTATCCATGAGTTCTTGCTCTTTTTTCTTTTCTAAAAAAATAAATCTTTATTGTTCAGATTACTATAGATGTTCCTCTTTTTCCTCCCATAGCTCCCCTCCACCTGATTCCCAAACCCCAGACCCAAGCCCTTACCCCCTGCCACTGTCCTCATCCATAGGTGTAAGATTTTTGTCCAGTCTCTTCCTGCACCCTTCATGCCCCCTTCCACCTGAGAATTGTCAGTCCATTCCCTTTCTATGCCCCTGATTCTATTCTATTCACCAGTTTATTCTGTTCATCAGATTTTTTATTGACTTGATTTTTAGATTCACTTGCTGATATATATGTATTTGTTGTTACTTAGTTGTTCATAATATTTATCTTTACCTTTTTATTCTTCTTCCTCTTCTTAAAGAATACCCTCAGCACTTCATATAATCCTGGTTTGGTGGTGATGAACTCCTTTAGCTTTTTCCTATCTGTGAAGCTCTTTATCTGACCTTCAATTTTAAATGATAGCTTTGCTGGGTAGAGTAATCTTAGTTGTAGATTCTTGCTATTCATCACTTTGAATATTTCTTGCCACTCCCTTCTGGCCCGCATAGTTTCTGTTGAGAAATCAGCTGACAGTCTTATGGGCATTCCCTTGTGGATAATTGACTGTTTTTCTCTTGCTGCTTTCAGGATTATTTCTTTGTCTTTTTTCCTTGGCATTTTAATTATGATGTGTCTTGGTGTGGTCCTCTTTGGATTCCTTTTGTTTGGGGTTCTCTGTGCTTCCTGGACTTGTAAATCTATTTCTTTTACCAGGTAGGAAAAGTTTTCTGTCATTTCTTCTCGAATCCCCATAATTTGGATGTTGGTGTGCTTGAAGTTGTCCCAGAGGCTCCTTACACTATCTCCATATTTTTAGATTCTTTTTTCTTTTTATTTTTCTGGTTAGGTGTTTTTTGCTTCCTCATATTTCACATCTTTGGATCGATTCTTGGGGTTCTCTAGCCTACTGTTGGATTTCTTTATATTATTCTTTATTTCAAATTAAATTAAAATATTTAATTTCTGACTGGTCCTTTTCCTCTTCCTTTTTTTTTTTTTGGCATTCTCATTAAGATCCTTGAAGGTCTCACTAAGTTCCTCAAAGGTCTCACTAAGTTTCTTGGTGATTTCTAGAAGATTCTTGAGTAATCTTATAACTGGTTTTGAACTCTATATCTAGTAGTTTGATTTTCTCCATTTCTTTCATTCATGACATGTTTCTTTGTTGCCTCAATTTGGCTGCTTCCCTATGTTGATGGAGTGGCTTTGTGTAGTAAGTGATCTATAGGGCCAGTGGCTCAGCCTCCACAATCATCTGAGGTGGACACTCTTGGTGCACTCCTTTGTGGGTTCACAATCTTGTTATAGTTAAGTCTTGATTGCTATTGGTACACTGGGAGGAATTGACCTCCAGGCCATTTGGCTGTGAGGATCAGCTGCTGTGTTTATAATGGAAGAACTGCTGTGCTGGAGACACCCTTATGGGGCAGGACTTGCTTCAGAGGGGTTATGGTGCTCACTGAGTCTGTCTCTTGAGCATGTCACTTATGTATGTGAGGATTTGAAATCTGGTATTGTCTCACGCTGATCTCCAGGTACACTGGTTCCTGGATCTCCAAAGAGGTACAAGTCAGCTACTGTCTGAGGCCTCCCAGCAGGAGCTACAGGGAGATCTGCAGATTTCTTCTCTTTGCTTGGGGTTTGGAAGTTTTGGAGTTGTCTGATCCAGCTACAATTTATTAAGTTAAACTGTGAAAGGGCAGGCCATTCATATGCAAAAGCTGCTGTGCACAGCTTGTTGGGATTGTAAATTGGGTGGGGCAGGGCCTCAGGGAATCACTATGTTCTGGCAAACAGCAATGGCTGCCAGTCTGCCGTCTCTGTGTCTCCAGGTTTCCACATCCCATACCCCAGTGCAGTAAAGCCACCCCCACTTTCCAACCCAATGGCAGACAGTCCAATTTCTCCCCATATGAATTTGGGTCCCCAGAATCTCACCAGAAACTGGAGTTCAGAGCATTGGGAGCTTGTAACTCCCTTCCAATTGAAAAAACAAACAAACAGTGTACACAGTCGCTAGCCTGATTTACTTGCACCTCCGTATTTCTGCTTTTGCGAGCCTCTGCACCTCCTACACAGTCTCAATGAGCTTCTGTCTTTCACTCTAGTTGTAGAACTTCTACTCCTCCAGCTTTCCCATGGTTCTGGGTGATACTCGTTTTGTCTTTTAGTTTTAGTTTTGGTGTGGTTCTGAGAGGCAGCACATACAGGTGTATACCTTATGCTGCCATCTTGGTTCCTCTAGGATTGTTTTTAAATTTCTCTTTCTGATTGTTCATTGTTAGTGTATAAAAATGCTACCAATTTTGGAGTATTAATTTTATATCCTGCTACTTTGCCCAATATATTTATTAGATCTAGTAATTTTTGTAGAGTCATTATGATTTTCTGTGTACAATATCATGTCATCTGGAAAAAAAATGACAGTTTTACTCCCTCCTTTCCAACTTGGATACCTTTTATTTCTTCTTATCTGATAGGCGTAGCAAAGACTTCTATGTTTACCAATAGTGACAGCCACTGTGGAAAACAGTATGGTGTTTTCTCAAAAAATTAAAAATGGAACTGCCTTTTGACTCAGTGATCCCACTTCTGGGACTATGTCCTAAAAACCTTGAAACACCAATCAGAAAGAATATATGCACCCCTACGTTCATTGCAACATTATTTACAATAGGCAGGATTTGAAAATAGCTCAAGTGCTTACCAATAGGTGAGTGAATAAAAAAGCTGTGGTATATTTATAAAATGGAATACTACTTGGCTGTAAAAAAGGGAGGAAGGAAAATCTTTCCTTTTGCAACAGCATGGATGGACCTGAAGATTATTAGGCTAAGTGAAATAAGCCAGTCAGAGAAAGGCAAATACCATATGATCTCACTTATATTGTGGAATATAATGAACAAAATAAACTAACAAACAAATAGGAACAGAGTCATGGAAACATGGAACAGATTGACAACTGTCAGAGGGGAGGGGTTTGGAAAACTTGATGAAAGGAGGTGTGTGTGTGTGTGTGTGTGTGTGTGCACAGTGTGTGTGTGTGTATAAAGTGTCCCAGGAGTTTGACCCGAAGACTGGTAGTTCGATCACTCACTATGACATGAGCTGACCACCAGGGGTGGCTCGGAATGAAGGAAAGCCCCCCATCCAGCAGCCGGCAGCCAGCAGCCATGAAAGGAAGGCCCTGATTGCTCAGCAGGCCTAGGGACCCTACCTGTGCACAATTTCATGCACCAGGCCTCTAGCATATACATAACACATAGACACAGACAACAATATAGTGATAGCCAGAGGGAGGGGGCTAGAGAAATAGGAAAAAGCTGGGGAAATGGGGATGAAAAGAGACTGCTTGGGAAGATTGGCACAGGCTGCAGCATACAGATTACGTTCTTTGAGCCAATCATAAATTAGACAAGTAATAAAGTATATGATTTGAGGTCAGAAGATACAAATTTAAATTTATTCCTTACTAAGTGTGGGATTTTGAAAGATTCTACAAACCTTCTTTATTAACAGTTTCTTAATCTGTAAAACAAACAACTTTCTCATAATAGAGGCCTCATTAATGAGGAAAAATTAGTAAAAATAATTACTAATATATTGTCTTAGGTATAAACCAAAACTCTGTCAAGCATAATATTTCAGCCAAAGGTTTGAAAATAATCACAGAAGTATTCTGGGTACAGCTTATAGCAGGACATTTATGCTGTTGTCTATTATATTTTCTCAGAGTTTTAGAAGTGGAGATTCCTTTTACTTCTTGCTTGGTCCTCTAAAACTGAGAAAACTGTACCCAGAATGCTTCTGTGATTGTCTTCAGACCTTTGCTTATAGAGACAGAGGTAACCAGTGTGCAATGAGCAATAATTGGTCCCATTCCATAGCTCCTGCCCAACTGTTTCTGAATTTTTTTTTTTTTAGCAGAACCATGACTTGTTATAGTGGGGTGACATTGGTTCACAAATCATACAGATTTTAATTGTACAATTCAAAAAAGTCATTCTTCACCTCTAAGTTCAGATTGAATCTTTCATTAGGTCCAATAACCTAGAAACTAAGTAGCACTTGTAAAGTTTCTAAAAGATATATATATATATATTAGAGGCCCAGTGCATGATATTCATGCATGGGGTTGGGGGAAGCCTCTCAGCCCAGCATGCACCCTCTCCATTTGGATATCCCTGTCTCGCAATCTGGGACTCCTGGCTCCTAACCACTTGCCTGAAACCTGGTTGCTCCTTAACTGCCTTCCTACTGGCCTGGTTGCCCCCTAACTGCCCCCCCTGCTGTTCGAGCTTCCCCCCTAACTGCTCTCCTGCCAGCCTGGCCACCCCCTAACTGCTCCCTTGCTGGCCTGATAACCCCTAAACCACCTCTACCTTGGCCCCTGCTACTGAGGAAGTCAGACATCCAGAAGATGTCTGATTGATAGGGTCTAATTAGCATACTTCCCTTTTATTAATATAGATATTTTTATTGATTGCAGAGAGAAGAAGGGAGAGGGATAGAGGGATGGAAACATCAACGATGAGAGAGAATCATTTATTGGGTACCTTTTGTCTGCCCCCTACTGTGGATCAAGCCTGAAACCCAGGCATGTGCTCTGACTGGCAATCCAACCATGACACTCAACCACTGAATCACACTGGCCAGGCTAAAATTATTTTTACATGGCTGAAACATGCTTTGGTTTATACCTAAGACAATATATATGCAATTATTTTTACTTACTTTTCCTCATTAATGAGACCTCTATTATGAGAAATTTGTTTGTTTGTATTACGGATTAAGAAACTTTTAATAAAGAAGGTTTGTGTAATCTTTCAAAACAGCACACTTAGTAAAGAATAAATTTAAATTTGTATCTTCTGACTTCAAATCATATACTTTATTACTTGTCTAATTTATTATTGGCTTATAGATTTTTCAGAAAAATGGTACCTTATATTTTTTTGTTTTCTTTTTCATCAAAAAAGGAAGAACCTTTGTTATACTTAATTTTATCTAGGGATGAAAAGAGACTTTCTTGGGAAAATGGGCACAGAATGCAGCATACAGATGACTTTTCAATTAGTTTAGCCTATATTCAACTCTCAAGTGTATAATTATCCTCTGTAAAGATATTTATATCTGAAAAATCACTTTTCTAATTTCCAGGTGGCATACTAGATTCCAAACTTCCTTTTTGACTTCTATTCTCTTGATTACTTTGAATCAGATTATAGCCCAACATTATGTTCTCTTGGAGAGAAATTTGAGATAAAAATACATGATTTTGAGATCTTTATTCTAATCACCTTTCTTTACCAGAATATAAAGACTAACATTTACTTTTAAAAACTTTATTTATTAAAAGCTCTAAGTATTGTGTGAGGGCCCATAATTTTTTTTACAACTCCATAAATGTAAAAAAAATTCTAATAAAGTATGAAAGTACTAGTTATTTCAGTGAAGAGACATACTACATTTATTTCTCATCCAATAACAAATATTAGAGCTATCTCTCCAGTGAAACTAAGGAACATAGTCATTAAAAAGGATGGAGTTGACATTCTAGATTATTTCTAGAATTTAAGTTTAAGGACAACAAATACATTTTTATTGTTTTAAGATTCTATTATATTATACCATTACCATATTGTTAGGGTATAAAATTGAAGCAGCTTTGCTTGACTGTTCTCAGTTGGGTGTTTTCTTTTTTAGCTTTCTCAAGGAATAATTGAGAAATCCAATTGTATTTATTTAAAGCACACAATTTGATATACATATACATTATAAATGGTTATTGGATCAAGATAATTAACACACCCATCACCTCACATAGTTAACAAAATTAAGTTTTTTTCTTCTTTTCTCTTTCTTTTTTTTTTCCTTTCTTTCTTTGTCTTTCTTTCTTCTCCTTTTTTTTTGTGTGTGTAGTAAGATGCTTAAGATTAATGAGGTTACTCATGTGGTTGTATTCAGATAAGATTTTTAGGAGTTTGCTAGGCTAGAACATCCAAGAAAGCTCTTCATCTTCCAGGGTCTTTCCTCAATAATCTCATCTCTAGATTGAACTTCATCACACTTCCCACTGCCTTATTGGCCAAAGCAAGACACATGGTCAAGCCTGGAGTGGTAAACTACATAAATATGTGAATGGTATGATACATGATGCTTTAAGGGCCAGAAATGAAATAGCCTGCTGCAAGGGGAGGAATTTAGATGTAATTCTGCTTGAGTTGGCTTATCATTTGCATCTGATCACCTATCTTCAAATGTTGCTTTCCTAGTAAGGATGAAAATAGTAATAAAGAAGATGGGTATCCTATATAATAAAAGAGCAATATGCAAATTTGACTGTACCGTCACTATGTTACTAGCCAATCAGGAGCAGGGGGCAGGACCGAGCAGTGCATGGCCCCGCCCCTTGTCTGCTGCCACCGCTCCACGAGGCCCTGCAGGGGGATGGTATGTGTGCTGTGGGCCGGCCAGGACCACTGGCACAGAGTCCACTCCCAAGGCTGCTCCATGGGGCCCTGCGGGGTACGGTACGGGTGCCATGGGCTGGCCAGGACCGCCAGCGCAGCATCTGCTTCCAAGGCCACTCCACAGGTCAGCGGCGCAAGGGGTGGGGCAGCAGCGCACAAGGAGCAGGGTGGCGGCGCAAGGGGCGGGGGGCCCTTTATGGCTCTGGAGTTAGGCTACATGCCCTGTGGTCCTGGATGCCTGAGGCTGCCTGTAGCTGCAGCTGGCCTGAGTGAAACTGGCCCAGGTCCTGGGTGCCTATAGCTGGGCAGAGGGAGGGAAGCCTGGGTCCCAGGTGTGGGGCAAGGCAGAGGCAGTTAGGGACAATCAGGCCAGCAGGGGAGCACGTAGGGGTGATCAGGCAGGCAGGCAGAGGTGATTTGGGGCAATCAGTCAGGCCAGTGAGCAGTTAGGAGCCAGTGTTCCTAGATTGTGAGAGGGATGTCTGACTGCCAACAGTCAGATATCTCTGACTGCCAACAGTCAGACATCCCTAAAGGGGTCCCTGATTAGAGAGTGTGCAGGCTAAGCTGAGGGAACCCCCCCTCCATGCACGAATTTTGTGCACTGGGCCACTAGTATATTTATAAAAGTACTTAAAATATTTTGGGGTACCTGTGCATTTTGTGTATAAAGAACCTAATTAGTCTAATTGGAATCACATATTATTTGAATAGCCAAGATTAGAATTGAGAATTGAGCTAATATATTGGCTACTAAGATTAACATAATCGCTAAAATCATAGTGTAGTAAAACAGAAACTTTGGGCTAAGAAATAGAATACACAGAGCTGCCATCAAGCTACGAGCCTTTTAGGATGTCAGTTAAATTTTCTAGGCTTCATTTTTTTATGTATTAAAACAAATGCCTTGAACTAAATCACTTCTCAGCATTAGTCCATCTCTTAAATTTGCCATGTTCTTAAAAATTATTTAAGTAGCATTAGAAACACGCAGAAGCCAAATATAATTCAAATTCCCTGATCAATCACCCAACTATGCTGGGGATTGTGACAGATACATAAACATTGACTTATGGCTATTAAGAATCTAAATCAACCAAGAGGGCCCTTGTAGCTGCCTATAAAATCTCAATCACAACAGAAAACATGGTCAGAGGGTATTCCATGGTCTATTTCTCTTGGATATGTCCAGATAGCATTATAATTAGGAATCAATAATATATAACATCCCTTTGTAAGGCCTAGAAGGATATTCTGTATAAATCTGCACATATGATTAAAGAAAAAGAGGTTACACGTTTAAAGCAGTAGGAAGTAAGGAGTGATTGGTTATCTCTGGTCATCAGAGATATAGTACCAGAGATGTTTCTTTATAATTCTTCCAGGCTTTCTGCTTTTTCCAACTTGATGAAGTGGCTTAAGTAACTGAATATGTAGAACCCCTCCAACATCCCCCTTCTACTCTGTTAGTATATTTTTCTTTCCAATCATTTGGCTTCCATTTCTTTTTATTCTTCTTGC
Organism: Antrozous pallidus; assembly: GCA_027563665.1. NCBI lineage: Eukaryota > Metazoa > Chordata > Mammalia > Chiroptera > Vespertilionidae > Antrozous > Antrozous pallidus. The sequence goes on along the minus strand of CM050513.1, from coordinate 91,350,573 downwards.
AAACAAATATCCGTAAGCCTTCAGCAATCTAAGACATTATCTTGTGTCTGAAGATCAACTGTTATTTGCAAGGCAGGATTTTTGTCAAACTCACGAATTGCTATTTTATTGTTCCTGTTGTCACTTATTTTCTTGCTCTTGGATATTGCAGTGTTTATTTTATACCACTTCACATTATGTATATGGAATATTTAAATAAATTAGTTCATAAATTAGTTCATTTCCTCCCTTTACTTATATCCTATGTCCCTCCCACAAATTGATCCACCCCTTTGAGGGGGTGGGGGAGTTCTTTATGGCGTATGGACTCCAAGAAGTACTGAAACATCCTCTGGACTCAAACTGGAATTTCCATCCGGGAATTACTTTCTGCCTTGGGTCACTGGCCCTTTAAGTAAGTTTTCTGTGACCTGAGTTGAGCTCTCTTTCACCCTGAGTCCTCCACCTCTTAACCATAACAAAGTTAATCTTACAAAGAACTGAATACTACACAGGGCTGTCAGACACACCTTTCTAGGATGTTAGAAATGTTCTTTCTGCAGACAGTAGTTTATACACTTGTGCTATTTAGCACTTGAACTATATTTAATATGGTGAAGAAAGTGAATGTTTAACTTTTAATTAATTTAAATGCAGTGACAAACAGTTATTTTCTTGATTATTTTACAGTTAGATATTTCTTATACTTGGATTAACAGTCATTATTCCCTCCATCATAAAAATCCTACCTATTTTGACAAGTCTAGATCTAGATTTCTCTTCTATGGGGCATCTTCCTGACATTGAATCTGTACTGATCTTCCCCTTCTTGTAACATGAGTTGTGCCACCACACTACCAATTATTGTGTTATAATTTAGCTGCTTCGCAGGGATGTGCTTTTCTCCACAAACAGAAAACTCCTTGAGGTCAGAAACATTTCTTTTGCATGCCTCTTGGCAAGGTAGCTTATGTGGGCACAGGATTGCTGCTCAGTAAGTATTTATTGCATGGGTAACTATAGTAGGTTACATCAAGGAGCAGGGTGACTGGGCAGATGGTACCCTGTTGACAAAATCCACATTATTTCCTCATAGAAGTGATGGCATATTTTGATAGCCTTTTTATGTGGCCCCAGAAAAGTCTCTGGGAACCACAATATACTGTTAGAGAGCCTGGCAAGATGAGAACCAATTTCTTGACAAATGCAGAGTCCAGTCAGCAATATTGAACTGATTTCCTCCCAATAAAAAAATACACCTCAGCCTATGGACTGCAGGAGTGAAATTCTGAAATTTCTCTCATGTGTGTAGAAAGCCACATGGTGGCTCCCACCACTAGTGATTTCAGACCTGTGTAGTAGTTCTGTTTTCACTTTTTACAACTTCTCAAAATTGTTGGCTACGTTATTTGTATAGTGTGTCTATTCAGACTGTCACTGTGAAGACTCTTAGCCCTGAACTTTCTAGAGCAGAGTGGGACCAGAAAACAAAACGATAAAGCAAATAACAGAAACAGTGCAACGCAGTGCTAATGATTTTAAATCACCGGGACAAAACATTCCTGGAGAGCACATGAAATTATTGATAAATTTGAAAAGATATGCCATATTGAAGCAACAATAGCATAACAGTAATATTTTTGAAAATAGTCAACAGTGTTCAGAATCTGTTTATATACAGCATGCATTTTTAGATGTAACAGCCAGGAAAACCTTATTATTATAAACTTCACTGGAAGATCTCTGAGGTCCCTTCCAGCTTTAAAATGCTGAATATAATTCAGAATTTATGATAATTTGAACCAGGCTTGGCTGAAATTTACTTTTGTATGATCTATGAAGCAAGGATTTGCTAATAGTGTAAACAAGATTGCTAGAGGCTTTTAACCATGCTGTTCTTAAAAAATGTTAACACATTGTGTGATACAAATGGATCTAACTAATTCCAGAATGATTCCCACCTATTTATGAAAGCATGTAGCAAAAGTCTGTTACTTAGAAATGCATTTATTAGCAGCTACATTTACAGGGTGAATTTGAAAGTAACCAATCTGCACTTCTCATTAGAGTCTATAGTTTTTGGTGGTTTTTCTTTTGTTGTTGCTTTTGGTAAGTCGGATTGTTTTCTTCAAGCCTAGAATCTATCAATGAGGTTTTTCTGTGATTAGAAAAAAATTTTGCCCAGCTGATGTGACTCAGTAGTTGATTATTGACCCAGGAAAAAAGAGGCCATGGTTTGGTTCCCGGTCAGGGCATATGCCAGGATTTTAGGTTTGATCCCAGGTATGAGGCATGCTGTTTCTTTCTCATAGGTGTTTTTATCTATGCATCTTTTTTATTATCTCTTGCTCTAAAAAAAAAGTCAATAAAAACTTTAATTTTTAAAAAAGTGATAAAAAGTCCTTAAAAAAGATTATTTCAAACACAACGGTCTATTTCAGTAGCTTATTTTTCCTCTTTCTTATTATATCTGCCTTTATCACCTTGAAAATATATTTATTAAGCATTGCAGTTATCTTACTGCCAACCCAAATGATGGGATTTTATGGCAACCTAATTACTCTTTCAGAAATAATTAAAAACCAAGATTTTCTTATGGTTAGCTCTAATTCTGATATTTGCTTATAAGTCTTCAAAATACAAATAATTAATATCGAAACTGTGAGATTAGGTTCACTCCAGTAAAGTCTTGATTTTTGTAAGAGTTTGTCACCTCAGTATGTTTTTCTTTTGTTAAAATAATTTTCCATGTATATAAAGGCTAAGAAAAATTCTGTACAGTACTGTAGAACCAAAAATTTACTCTAGACAATAGGATTTGCCAATTTATTTTTCTTAAAAACAACACAAATTCTAATTAAAACAGCATGGTATTGGCATAAAAACAGACACATAGATCAATGGAACAGAATAGAGAGTCCAAAAATAAGCCCACATCTATATGGTCATTTACTATAAGACAAAGAAGGCAAGAACACTTACTGGGGTAAAGAAAGTGTACTCAATAAATGGTGTTGAGAAAATTGGACAAATACATGCAAAATATAATGCTAGAAAATATTTTTACACCTTTTTAAAGAATAGGTTCAAAATGGCCAAAACTGGTTTGGCTCAGTGGATAGAGCGTCGGCCTGCAGACTGAAAGGTCCTAGGTTCTATTCTGGTCAAGGGCATGCACTTTGGTTACAGCATATCCCCAGTAGAGGGTATGCAAGAGGCAGCTGATGGATGTTTCTCTCTCATTGATGTTTCTGACTTTCTTTCTCCTTTCCTCTCTGTAAAAAATCAATAAAATATATTTTTTAAAAACCCTAAGAATATGTTCAAAATGGAATAATGACTTAAAAGTAAGACTTGAAACCATGGAACTCCTAGAAGCAAACATAGGCCATAAAATCTCTGTCATTTCTCGTAGCAATATTTTTTTCTGATATATCTGTTCAGGCAAGATAAACAAACATACAATCAAATAAGACTACATCAAGCCAAAAAGTTTTGCATAGCAAAGGAAACTATCGACAAAATGGAAAGACAACCTACTGAATGGGAGAAGATTATTTGCTAATAATACACCCCATAAGAGCTTAATATTCAAAATTTATAAAGAACTCATACAACTCAACACTGAAAGATAAAACAATCCAATTAAAAAATGGGCAAAGGGCCTGAATAGAAACTTCTTAAAAGAGGACATACAGATGGCCAATAGACATATGAAAAGATGCTCAATGTCACTAATTATCAGAAAGATGCGAATTAAAACCACAATGATATATCACTCACACCTGTCATAATGGCCATCATCAACAAATGACAAGTATTGGCTAGGATGTGGAGAAAAGGGAACCCATGTGCATTGTTGGTGCAGCCACTGTGGAAAATCATAGACAGGGTCCTCAAAAAATTAAAAATGGAATTTCATTATGAATAGCAATTCCACTTCTGGGTATATATCCAAAGAAATAAAAAATGCTAATTTGAAAAAATATATATATGCACTTCTATGTTCATTGCAGCATTATTTATAATAGCCAAGATATGAAAGCAATCTAAGTGCCCATCAAAAGATGGGTGGCGCCCTGGCCAGGTGGCTCAGTTGATTGGTGTGTCCTCTAGTACACCAAAAGTTGTGGGTTCAATTCCTGGTCAGGGCACATACGTGCAATGCAAGTTTGAGCCCCGGTTAGGGCAGTGAGCATATGACAGGCAACTGATAGATGTTCCTCTCTCACATCAATGATTCTCTCTCTTCCTCTCTCACTAAAATTGATTTAAAAAGAAAAGAATGAGTGGATTAAAAAAAGTGATACATATATGATGGAATGTTACTTGGTCATAAAAAAGAATAAAATTTTACCACTTGCTACTGCATGGATGGACCTATAGGATATTATGTTATGAAAAATAAATTAGACAGAAAAAGACAAATGCCATATGATTTCGCTTATATGTGGAACCTAAAGAGCAATATAAATAAACAAACAAAACAGAAATAGACTCATAGATACAGAGATAAGACTCATGGTTGCTAGAGGGGAGGGAGCTTGGGGGAACTAGGTGGAAAAAGGGGAAGGATTAAAAAGTACAAATTTATAGTCACAGTATAGATACAGAGATGCAAAATATAGCATAAGGAATACAGTCAATAGTATCGTAATAACTATGTATGGTGCCAGGGGAGTACTAGAAATGCTACTTTGTAAAGCACATTATTGCCTAACCACTTTGGTATATAACTAAAACTAATCCTATAAAATAAAAAAGAAACATGCAAATTTGACCATGCCTTTGCTATGCTACCAGCCAATCAGGAGCAGGCGGCGGGGCTGAGTGGAAGCTGTGGCGAGCGCCCACCCCCGGGGGTGGAGATGAAGCAGTGGCGGTGTGGCACTCCAGCCAGAGCAGAGAAGACTGAAGGCTCCTGCTGGAGTGAAGCCTCCAGCCGGCCAAAGCAAAAACGGAAGGCAACAGCCAGAGGGAAGGCCTGGGTCCCAGGTTCCGGAGGAAAACTGGTCCTGGCAGCCAGGGGAAGGAAAGCCTATTGTATGAATCTTCATGCAATGGGCCTCTAGTATAAAATAATACTGAATGTAAACTGCAATTGAAAAAAAAATGGTAAGGAATAAAAAAACTGCAAAAATTCTTCTGAAGATCTGTATTAATACATATAATATATTTTACAAAATGAATACCAAGAATATCTACTTTGTAAATTTCATATACAGTTTAGAATAATAATTTGAAAATTATTGAATTGAAAACACGATGTAAGAAATATTAGACATCACTTTCTACAACTAAATTATGAAATTAGTTCCACTAGAAGATGTTTTCATAACAATGTCTACCATCTCCCCCAGCAAGCATATTTCCTAAATAACATACATAGAAATAGAAATACAAATAAAGACCTATATATTTATAACATGTAGGACAGTGATATTTTACAGCACCATTGGCTAGATTCTAAAGGCCATGTTTCTACTAATGAAGAACAATGCCTACGAAAATATCAGACATATGATGCAATTTAAAACAATTATCCTTATAGTGCTTTAAACAGTTTAAAACATATTAAACAAATATTGTAATTTTAAATATATATATATATTATTAATTTTTTACAGAGGAAGGGAGAGGGATAGAGAATTAGAAACATCAATGAGAGAGAAACATCAATCAGCTGCCTCCTGCACACCACTGGGGATGTGCCCGCAACCAAAGTACATGCCCCTGACCAGAATTGAATCTGGGACCCTTGAGTCCACAGGCTGACACTCCACCAACTAGGGCTATTACTGTAATTTTTAATAAAATAACATTAAAAAATATCACTTGCCCTGGCTTAAGTTTTGTGTTTACGTTGCCTTACTTTGCTTTTATAAGAACCTGTGAAGTAGGAACTATGTTCATGTTCATTTAATGCATAGGAAAACTGAGGCTTTGACGAAGAGAATAACTTACACAAGAGTTCCTACCAGTATGTGGCAGAGGAAGCACTTGAATGAACATCTATCTGACTCTAAATCCTTTATTCTTACCCTTCAAATTATTGTCTTTCTGAGCAGAGGTACTTTTAATTTATTTTTCTCATGGTGTCACTTGCACTCATTATATTAAAACCTTATTCTCTCCATACAGCAAATATGAATAGGCCACTAATTTTCCTAAACAATGCAACATATTTTTGAAAAGCTATGGAATTATTATATTGGAACAGGTGAAGAAGTAGTTCAATACTTTAGATGTTTTGAATTGTAGTCTAACAATATTTGAATATAGTTATTGAGAGATTATTTTGCTCAGCAATCCAAGTTGGTGTCTTTTGTAATTTTATCTGGTTTCATCAGTTTTCTGATGTTAAATTCTTCAACTGAAATTGTTTATACAATGACATGACTTATTGAATCTCATTCATTTCAGGGCTTCTCTTTCCCTTTGGTTGGTTGGAAAGGGTAAATTGATAAGTTTGGCTCCTTTTTTTTACCCTCAAATAGAGAACTATTTATTATTGGTAATGCAAGTAATCCTATCTAATAAAAAGGAAATATGCTAATTAACTGTCACATCCTCACTAGATGGTGGAACCCAAAGCCAATAAGGAGAGGATATGCTAATTGATTGCCATGCCATCACAAGATGGTGGTGCCCATAGTCACAAGATGGCAGTGCTCAGTCCCCACAGCTCTGCCTATTCTAGCTTCAGTCCCCGAGTCCCCTTAGCCCCATTGGGGAGTGGCAGGCACAGTGTGCATCATCCAGCAGAGTCCCCAAGTTCCCTCAGTCCCACAGGGAAAGGCAGTTGGGAGTGATTGGGACAGCAGGGGAGAGCAGCTGGGGAAAATAATGCCAGCTGGGAGCACTTAGGCATCAATCAGGCTGGTAGGCAGAGTGGTTAGGAGCAATCAGGCAGGCAGGCAGGTGAGTGGTTAGGAGCCTGCAGTCCCAGATTGTGAGAGAGATGTTTAACTGCAGGACTGGGCCTAAACCAGCAGTCCAACATCCCCCAAGGGATCCCAGATTGGGGAGGGTGCAGGCTGGGCTGAGGGTCACCCATCTCCATGTACAAATTTCGTCCACCAGGCCTCTAGTAAAATAATAATTATTTAGGAAGAATTTAAAATAAGAACTCTGCTAGATCATTAATTCTTATTGTATTTTTAAATTTTATTTTATATTACTTTTTTATTGTTTAAAGTACTACATATAGTGTTACATATGTCTCCTTTTTCCCCATTCACCTCCCCCTGGCCACCCCCATCCCTCAGCATATGCCCTCATTGCCCCTAGTGTCTGTGTCTATTGGTTATGCTTACATGCATGCATGCAGGTCCTTTGGTTGATCTCTTGACCCTCCCCAACCCACCCCTGCCTTCCTCTCTGTATCTATTTTTATTATCAGTTTATGATGTTCATTATATTTCACAAATGAGTGAGATCATGTGATATTTATTTTTCTCTGACTTACTTATTTTGCTTAGCATAATGCTCTCTAGCATATAGAAAATTCAATGATGTAAAAAATATCATTTTTGAAGAAATTTGGTTTCTAGAGATTCTCCATACATGAGGCTGAAAATTTGTGATCTCTAAAACCTTTTCAGATTCATCTTTCTCTTTTTGCTCTCTAAAATGGGCATTGCTCTAGATTTTCTAATAAGTATCGCCAAAATTCTATATAATAAAAGGCTAATATCCAAACTGACCCACCAGTAGAATGACTACTCACTCTGATGCGCAATGACTACCAGGGGGCAAACGCTCACTGTAGGAGCTGCCCCCTGGTGATCAGTGTGCTCGCACAGCAGGAGCATCACTCAGCCAGAAGCCCTGAGCTAGGCTCATGGCTGGTGAGCACAGCGGTGGTGGGAGGAACCTATCCCACCTCCACAGCAGTGCTAAGGAGGTTCAACTGCCAGCTTAGGCTTGCCCCTGAGCAGGCCTACACCACCAATCAGACATCCCCAGAAGACTCCTAACTGCAAGAAGGTTCAGGCTTGACTGAGGGCCCCCACCTCAGTGCACGAATTCCATGCACTGGGCCTGTAGTGTACAAAAAAGAACTCAACTCAAAGCAAGATATTTTTATGTTAACATTTTAATTCTAATGAAATTTTGCTTTCATGGTCCTTAATAAGTGAACATGTTAGAAATAATCATCAGAAAATAAAATAGAGAAAGGATATAACTACACACACACACAAAAAAATGTTGGGGGGGAGGTCAAAGGGGAAAAAAGGAGACATATATATCACTATTTGTAATACTTCAAACAATAAAATAAAAAATGTTAACTAAAGTTATATGAGGAATAACATCTTATTGAAATATTTACATATAATTAGACACAGCAACATTTACCTTGGTAAAATAATGACTAAAACAAACCATTAAAAGTACAGTCATTAAAAAGTTTTGATTTTGACAAAAATTGATTTACTAATCGAATTTTCTCAAAAAATTAACAAAAGAAATAACTTATTCCAATAAAAATTTTTGATAAAAGAAAAACAATGAACATAAGGAAATTACTCAACTATAAATGTGTAACAAGTTGATCATGGAATTAATTTTGTTTAATAGAGTTATTCTAAAAATAACCTAAATATTTATTCTAAAAATAAGATGATTTATAAATGTTTTTATGATAAAATATGTTCATAAATAGAGAGTCAAAGTATCAAAATGTTAAAGTTAGAGCTCAAAATAGTCACCCATCAAATAGTGGTGTAAAAACAGCAGATTCAACCTATTTTGAATTCTTCCAAAAATCTATAGTAGGTTTAATAATGATACTATCTCTTCTACTTACCAACTCATAGAATTTTTGTGGTGATCAAATGAGATAATAATTATAGAAGAATTTTGTTAAATTTAGAACATTATTTAATAATGGTACTTAATTTTTGATTTTTAGGCATTCTTAGATGAGTGCATAATTAGTAGAAACTAAAGTTATAACATTTTTCTCAAAAAGCTAAGCACTCTTTGAGACTTCTTTACTCTGTCATCAACACCATGATTCTAATAGATCTCGAATATCTGAGGGGGGAAAGCTCAGAATTCTTTGGGACACTTTCTCTATTATAACCACATAAATCCTATAGAATCAGCAAGTCATCACATTATAAATCTATAGTCAAATTGGTGTCACACCTCAATTGTTACTCAGTTATAACTTTATCTTATTTTATATAATAGATACATTTCTGGGAATTTTCCAAAATTGATTTTTTTATAAATAGAACTTTATTTTACATGTAAAAACACTGGTTTTAATGAATCTACTTAGAAATTTTGGGTCAGGTGAAAAATTCATTGTGTATTTTTCTGTATGTTCTGTCATTAAAACATGACACACATGTATTATTTTATTTTTTCAGAGAATAAGTTCTAAAGGACATGCTGAATGTGGTTAATTGAAGATTTGTTTCTCTGGCAAATCTAGAGGTTCAATGACCCATTGAATTAGTGTCACTGTGGTTATGTGGTTTGGTTTTCTACTTTAGAATAAACCTAAAAGCTTTAAATAAATTATTGTGATTAATTAAAAATGTTAAGCAGGAGTAAAACAAAGGCAAAGAAAGAACAAAAAGTTATCCTATACTTTATATTTGAGTCAGTGCAGATAACATTTAAGATATAAGTGTGAGAAGCAACTAAATTATAATGACTGTAACTTGACTGTGTGATCAGTTTGATCTTTAGTGGGACTTGGAATAAAAACAATAAGAGAACAAATGTAGTTACAAAAGATATCTTTTGAAAATATTGAATCAATTCATTGTATGACAAAAAGACATTAATTTTTTAATGGTTGTAATTATAAAAATAGTAATAATGTATGTTGTTAAAATTTATGTGATTATGATCACCTTACGTAACATGGTCATTGTTCAACCACAGGGTTAAGCACACATTAGTTTTCCGACATAACTGTTGAAATTAGAACTGAGAGACCAAGTTTGGGGTATTTCTGTCTGACTAATATAATGAAAACAGAATCAAAATTCAAAAATATATCATAGGTAAATTCTTTAAATATTTTAATAAAATCTAGGGCTGGCAACAGAATATAAATAAAAAATATAAAGGCAAGTAGACTAGGACAAGACACTTGCCATTAGATTATAAATGAAATTGTATGGATTCCTATGTTTCTCTAGGGGAAGACAAAATGAAACAAAAACAGAAGAAGCAAACAAGAGAAGAATTAGAACAAATGTTTTGTGTTACTCATCCAAAGATGCTGTGAACTAAATGGTATGTGAGTGATACAAGCAGCATCTTGAGGCTTTCATTCCTAGACCAGGTATGGAAAGAAGCAAATGCATTATCAAATTACATTAGTAACTGAACTGAGAGATAACCTACATTAGCATGTTGAGTCACAATGTTGTTTCCCCAGTATACAGTTCAAGTGGAGAGTGGTGATAACCAGGTTTAACTCAGTCCCAGCAAAATACATGAATTTTTCATAAAATGTTTGCAAGTTTTATAACATAAGTATTCCATCTAATAAGAGTTAATATGCAAATTGGCCATCACTCCAACACACAAGATGGCTTCCCTCATATGGTCAAATATGGCCACCCCATGTGGATACAAGATGGCTGCCACAAGATGGCCAGCAGGGGAGGGCAGTTGGGAAGGACCAGGCCTTCAAAGGAGGGCAGTTGGGGCAATCAGGCCTGCAGGGGAGGGCAGTTGGAGGTGATCAAGCCTACAGGGGAGGGCAGTTGGGAGGACCCAGGCTTGCAGGGGAGGGCAGTTGTGGGCAACCAGGCCTGCAGAAGAGGGTAATTTTGGGGTACCAGTCCTGCAGAAGAGTGCAGTTAGGGGTGACCAGGCCTTCAAGGGAGGACAGGTGCAGGGGGGACTAAAGCCTGCAGGAGAGGGCAGTTGTGGGGGGACCAGGCCTGCAGGTGAGGGCAGTTGAGGGGACCAGGCTTGCAAGGGGAAATGGGGGGTGCAACCAGGCCTGCAAGGGAAGGAACTTGGGGGGCAGGCCAGCAGGGGAGGGCAGTTAGGGACAATAGGGCTAGCAGGGAGCAGTTAGGTATTGATCAGGCTGTCAGGGGAATGGTTAGCTGGCAGGCAGAAGTGGTTAGAGACAATCAGGCAGGCAGGCAGGCAGGCAAGTGGTTGGGTGCCAGTAGTCAGACATCCCTTGCGGGGTACAGGCTGGGGTGAGGGACATCCCCCCAACCTGCGTGCATGAATTTTGTGCACCGGGCCTCTAGTCTTTTAATATACTTTATTCATTTGTGGTCAATTCTTCTGTATATTATGGAAGTGACAAAATAATTCGATTTTTTTCAGATTAGTCCAGATTCCATAAAAAATATTCTCTTTTAAATAAAAACAAATCTCTAAATGTATAATTAAATGTAGTTTACACTTTGAATTATTTTTTTGTAATTAAGTTCACAAATGAGTAGGAAAATTATCAGATATGTCCCAATTTTAGATGTGAATTATATAGACATTTTATCTATGGCCTAATATGATATTTTAACGTTATGTTTTTTGTTAATTACTGTCATATATTGTACACCTTAAAGTATTAATTGGACATAATTTTCAGGATCCCCAAAAACCGTTTCCTGGTTTAAATAAGGGATGCTTAAGGTCTAAATCCACCTGAACTAGGTGGGTAAAATAAAGAAAACAAAACAAACACAGTTTCTTTCTGCCTTGAGTGATATTTTCTCTTACTTTCTTCCTTAAGCCCTCTCTTTCTATGTTCCCTATGCCAATCTGTGGCATCCCTATAGGACTAGAAAAACCACGTCCTAATGTTGATGTCTGTCTGCCCATTTGTCATTGTTCTCATGGAGGCCCCTGTTATTCCTCTAGTGAACTATTAACTTCTGCTTTTCACCTTCACTCTTGCATCCATTCCCCAGTCTATGTTCCATTCTGCTGCCAGAGGTATTTTCTGAAATTTAAATCTGAATAAATTACTCACTCTTCAAAGTTTAGTCTTCAACATCACCCTAGGTTAAAGGATCATCTCTTCAGTCACACTGGGTTAAGATGTCTCTCTCCAGTACTCAACACAACCTTTGGTGTGCATACCCCCACTATATTAATACATTTTCTTTTCATATGGTGCCATTGGCTAAGTAACAGAGAATGCAATATTTTAATAAGTCTCTTTCACAATCTCTTGAAAATGGTAACTGGCCCTCTAGTTTTTCCAGAAAAATTCTTTAAGAGAGGAGGGGACAGGATAGGGGAAGAAAGGGGGAGAAAGAGGAGAGGAGAAGAGAGCACTATCCTATCTATAAACAGCTCCTATAAGTCAGCCATCTTCTATAGATGGTCTTGGTAAGTCCTCACAGCAACTGTATGATGTGAGTATAATTGTATTTTATAGATAAAAGTAGTAGAGCTCAGAGAACTTCATTGTTAAAGGGAATACTTGTTGCTAAATGTGAAGCCTGATGTATATGTACATCAAATTAGCATAATGAGAACTTAAAAATCTTACAATTTTATTTGTAAATTATACCTTAGTAAAGGCTCCCCTAAATATTTTTTAAGTAAAGGTGGGAGAAATGTTTGATTCCAAAAAAACAGTAGCTTTGCAATATTACATTCAACTTCCATTACCAGGATCACGATATTTCACTGCCCAGGGAGCAGGTCAGGCTAAGATCCTCCTGTGATTCTGAATAGATTTTGGTCTTTGAGGCTTGCTCTCCCATCATCTTACTCCCACAGACCGCAATGGGCCAACAATCTCTCACCTTGATACTTGGGAATTTTGTCCAAAGGGATGATCGGTTCCTAGTGGACACTCCCCCTCACCCCCGCAGATGAACCTTCAGACAGATTTGGCTTGGACCCATGTTCACTGTCCAACTCATCCTACATAGATGGCTCCCAAATCATGAGTCAACTACATAGATGTTAGCAAACAGTATAATTTCAGAGTCCAGAGGGAAAAAATGTACAATGTCTTAGAAAACTATGTTTTAATAACATACATCCTTATACTCAGCATCCGGCTAAGGAGGTTAGGGCCAGTAGAATCAACTTATAATGTTATAATATTAGGGAAACCTTTCATTTTCTTTGAAAACAGACGTTCATACATTGGCATGAAGCTGGCCAGGTGGCAAAAATAAGGTTAAAAGGCCAGAGAAAAGGCATTATGCCCCTTCCCTTGTAAAATGTTCTTGAAAGAGAAGGAGAGTTCTCCAGAAGCTAGAGCTCTGTGGTAGAAAACCACTAGCTTGTGAAAGCATAATGTGGGCGAGGATCATAGCTAGCAGGAAAACTGCTTGTCACCAAAAAAAAATATGTCTATGCAAACAAAAACCTTGTGTTCTGGCCTATTGAGGAGAATTCTAAACAAAGGTCCATGATGAATTGGTTGTCACAATGGACAATGCTTTCCCTGATTTTTCCTTATTTTTTCCCTTCCCCCATTCTCCCCTTCTCTCTTGATTTTTAACACTCTCCTTCAGTCCCTCGTGCTTACAAAATACAAAGCTTGTAAGAAATATTTTTGTTCAAACACTGACAGAAAATTTGAAAAATTTTAAGTTCTATGGACAATAGTACTATCTTAAATGTGTATTAGAAATGAAAGAGCACCAAGTCATCCAGAAACTCCCCATGTTGCACACTGAATAATGTATTAAGCAAAATAACCAGCCAGAAGGAGTTCATTCGGTTAGATTTTGTGTAAGTCTGGGGTACATTCTATATTTTGCTTGTCTCTAGGTTATTTACTTTTCTACTATTGGGCCTCACTAAAAGCAGACAAATATTAATTTAAGGCTAATGGTAAAAGCAAAAGTAACATGGCAAATTCTATATTTTAGTCTACTTTACCAGCAATTTGTGTGACTGGGAAGAACATAAGTTTTTGCTGTTTGAAAGAAAAATGTATTTATCACATCTGCCTACTTGCACAGAGTGAGTAAGAATTTATATTGGGAGAGACAGGACAGTGGCTATTTCTCACATTTGTTGCCTCAGTACAAAGAAGTAGGAAAGCAACATCTTCTACCAGATGCACTGAGTGCACATATACATAATGTTGCAAAAACAATTACCAGGCTCAATATGGCCACAATTCCTATTTTAACACCAATGACTTTGTAATATTTTTTCTTCTTGCATAATTTGAGATTCTTTTTCTTTGATAGAAATTAATAATCACAAAAATTGTCATATGTTTTGAATTATATTTTGAGGATAAGTATATATAGAAGGAAGGAACCTTTGAAAGTATATATATATATATATATATATATATATATATAATACATACATTATATATATATATAACATGTATATTATACATACATTGGTAAAATTTGTTTACATATCTTATATTGATTCCTTTAATGACATTACATGGAGAGAACTAAGGTACTTCTTATAATGTTGATGTTGGTATATTGGGATTTTTCCTGTATTTAATTTTATTTCAGATGGGAGATGAAGGTAGAAGATGGCCAATGACAAATTCAATTTTATACCATAAGGACAGGATTTTATAGTTCATGAATGTAGTATACATTCCTTTGTAGTGCGATTTGACATAAATGTTAAGATAAATACACACCAAATAAAAATGGAATAATTTAAATAATTTAGGTCCAACTCATCATTAAAATAATGGTTGCATTTAATAAAATAATTATTTTATGAACCACTCACACAGACTTTCTGTATCAGATCCTCTAGAAATTATCACCTTTTCTTATTAAACAAATTGATTTTAAACTTTTTCATAAAATTTATAATAAAATAGAGCCATCCAAACAATGGTATAACTTGTTAGATAACTGTAGACATATATAGATATTTCATTACAGGTAGAGGCAGTTTGTGGGGATTTTTAAACACAGAGATATTAGAAGTCCAGGGCAGGATTTTTGTATTTAGAGGAGTGTTTGTTTTATGTTTTTTTTTATTTTTTTAAGATGGGAATAAGAGGAAAGTACTCAATAGACTAGGACCTCTAATATGAAATTTACCAGCAGTGTAAATAGCTATTCCCAGAACAACTTTAGATCTACTGGTAGAATTTAATGTCATATCATAAGAACTTCTCCTTTACTTTTGTAAGCATATTATTATTTCCCCATATGTTGAGCTTTCATATAGTCAGTTTCTTTTAAGAAGAATAATGCTATACTGCATTATTTATATGTCAGAAGAAGATGGATACATTTAAGTGATATTATGGAATAGACATATAATCATTATTGTCACATATTTTAGTGCTCTGTTAAAATAATATCACTTTTATTATTTACAATATTGAGTCTACAGTCTGTATTTCAAAACTGAAATATTGTGTGGGACCAATTATTAGTTTAGTTATCTAAATTAATTTAAAATATTTTATTACACATACAGGCATTTAAATATTTGACTACTTTGCTTGCTGAGCAGCTAATAATCACTTTTAAAAACAAAAATTGCATTAATTGATGATCCTTTGACCAGAAATTGAACCATGACCTCCTGGTTAATAGGTCAATGCTCAATCACTGAGCCACACCAGCTGGGCTATACATTGTTTTGGATGCATTTGTGCATTTAGTATAGGATTAGGGTTACTGTATCAGCTCAGCTGATAACAGTTGCTACACCTATCAGGTTGTAAAAGCTGAATTTAGGACCAGGGTACCTGTATGAGATAACATGCAAGGGGGACATTTATGAACATTGATAGGATACGTGACACTATTAAGATATTATTATGCGTTACATGTGATAATGATACTATTATGGTTAGTTATTTTTAAAAGTTTTTTCTTCAGAATTATATATTAAAATACTTATGAATGATATTATATGATGTAACGATTTGCTTCAAAATAATGCGAGAGGATAATAAATAGATGGGGACAATTGGTTTTTATTGGGACTGGATGAGAGTACATGGGGATTTGTGATATTCTTCCATCTACTTTTGTGTATGTTTCAAATTAGGAATGGTGAAAATAAAAAGACTTTGGCTTTCTGATGTGCATGATACCATTCACTAAATGAAGTGAATAAACACAAATCATTCACTTTTTTCTCTTTCTTCTCCTTTTCTTTCTCTACTTTTTCTTTTTCTCTCTTCCATTTTTATGTTAGTACCAGGTGGGCAACATAATTTGAAATTTGTGTATGTTGTGAAATGATCATCACATTAAGTCTAGTTAACATCCATCACTTCACATAATTACAAACTTTTTCCCCTTGTGGTGAGACATTTTAGGATTTACTCACATTAGCATCTTTCAAATATAAGACACAGCAGTATTTGCTGTGGTGACATGGACTACACTGCATCCCCAGGACTTGTTTAGTTTACAACTGGAAATTTGTACACTTTTCTATCTTAACCTATTTTGTGCACTCCCATTCCCTCTGGCAAGCATCAATCTGTCCTCTATATCTATAAAAGTGCTTTTTATTTAAATTTCACATATGAGGTCATTCTGTATTTATTTTGCTCTATCTGATTTATTTCACTTAGAATAATGCCCTTACGATCCACCCATATTGTTGCAAATAGCATGTTGGCTATTGTCAGTAATACTGCAATGAACTCTCTTTTGTTGTTGTTGTTGACAGTTGATTTTATTATACATTTTTGTATTAAACATAACTAATTCTATTTAACATTTATTTCATTTACATGTTTGTCATCATTGTTTTCTAAATAATCTCAGTGCTAATTATTAAATGATTCATTAACTTGTGGTACATATTATATTTAAGTACAATACAATCTGTGATAGGAACTGTTTCTGTGCATGACATTCAATCTACCTGCTAAATTGTGCATCTATCTTGTTTATGTAATTTTATTGCCATGTTTTAATTTGTTATATATTAAAATATAATTTATACTTTTGTATTATTTTTTAATATCATAATGTCATTATAATTAATCTTTTTCTAGCTACTTTTTACCCATTGTTTTTTGGATGGTCACTAATATCAGTCATTGACATTTTAAAGTTATTTTTTTCCCTGCTACGTAAAAAAAATTGAGGGAGATTTGACATCTTTGAACTACTTTATTTTCTCCATTAGGTAAATTGTTCATCTTTACATTCTTTTAATTTTTCTTAAGATTCCTCAGTACATTTTTTAGTATTATTATAGTAGATACTGTTCATGTAATATTAAGTTCATTACTGAACATTTTTAATATTTTTTTCTATTGTGGATGAGATCCTTAAAGTTTGCTAATTGACTATAATACAACATGATGAAGCTACTGAATTTTATATTACATTTTCTTTCTATTTATTGACATTCACTATTTTTGTTTAATTTATTAATTTTATTTGACCAATAATTTGCATTTAATTATAATTTTACCCATATTTCTGGTAATTTTTAAAAACTATTATTTTGGCTGAGTTACAATAAAATTTCCAAAATACAATGATAGGTTATACTATTGCAACTTTTTCAAAACATAATTCTTTTAAATAAACATTTAAAGCAAGTTAAAATTAAACAAATTTAAGTAAAATTGTCAGCTAACTCTCATTTTATAAGCACAAAAGCAAGCAAAAAACTTGAACGACCAAGTTCCTAATCATATAAAATTTGTATTTTATTTATTTATTTATTTATTTATTTTTACCTAATTCGTTTCCATCACAATGGAGTGGTATTTAATGTTTACCAGGAGAAGCCTTGAAACTCAAGACTGGAAGTGAGAACTGCTTCTGCAATAGTAACAACTTCTGGCTGGAATTGTAAGATACAAATGTTTGGTAGGAGCAGAGATGCCTTTGGGGAAGTAAACTGTCCTTCAGGTAGAGAAAGACACTACCAATAAAGACAGCAAGAAGCCACCTGGAAACCAGCTATGCTCAGATAATCAGCACCAGGGAAACTGAAATCCACAGAAATTCCTAGATCTCACTTTGTTTTGCTCCAAGGAATATACATTTTGTGTTGCCTACAGTATATTTATATAGATTAGTATTTTTCTCAGCTTGAATTGATAAATGTGTGTCTCACAAATGGTAAGGGTTTCTAAAAGTATGTATCTCTTAAAAACTTCAAACCCAGTGAAAAAAAAACATTTTCACAAAATGCTTCTTGGGCAAATAAAGTAAATTTTCACTTTCAAACACAGTAAGTATTATAAACTGATATGCACCAAGTAAATGCAAAGTTAATATTTCTGAATACATGTCTTTATCTTTGTAAATAATGTTTTCATAAAATTCTGGGCATATACTTAAGTAATGATGGCAATGGTAAAATACTTAGAAGAAAATTTTATCATAAATTTCCATTGAATTATTGCCATGGACATGTTTGAAGAGAATCAAATCTTTATATTATCTTGTTCCATTATAGCCCTAATCAAGGCCTCAAATCATGCCTTCCTGTAATGTAAGATAAATGATTAAGGGTCCATTTTGTTGCTAATTCTCATTAGCACTGATGAGCACCATGCACGTGTATCAAAGACATAATAGACTCTTTAAGAACTAAGAAATATTAGACATATTAATAAAGAGGTAAGATATTTAAAATGTCTAGAGTATGATATCCCTTTAAGATCACCACCATCTCAAGCAAAGCACTGAAAGGTGTTGGCCATGCACTCAATAAAAGGCATCCTGAACAGAGGAAAGCTCTTCTGAAAAGAATGTCAACTACCTGTAGCCATAAAGACTAGGTAGCACTCGGAAAATAGACAAGTACCAACGTGTGTATGGCCCTGTCTGGGCTCTGCATGGAATCTCTTTCATTGAGAAGTTGTCTCGTCCTGCCTCCATTTTTTTTTTCTATATAGAAACCACTTCCAGAGTCTCTTTATATCAGGGGGCTGAAAAAGGCTTTCTTGTCCGGATCTCATCTACCACGGATCTTTTGTTTCCATAGCTGGCAGCTAGCTAATAATTCTATTAGCTAAATGTTAAAAAACAAGTCAAATGAGGTCTATTGATCTCTCCCTAATTCTCTTTTCTTTGGAAATGTGAATTTCTATCTGTGGGGCTGAGAGGCTGAAGTGGTCACAACAATTTCCCTTCACTTTATTCCTTTGACTGAAGACTTCTTCCGAAGTCTAATTATGTGCCATGCCTCATGCCTCCTTTTGCTTGAAAGCTTCCCTTGCTCTAATGTACAGAAAGACATTATTGCCAAGATGGGTGAGGAATGGCAATCAGAGCAAATAAAAAACTAAATTAAGAGAGGGAGTAAATAATGTTTAATCATATGAAATTTAAATACTTATGTTAAGGAACAAAATATTTAAAAAGTCATTTTCTGCGGAGTGAATTTACATCAGGTGAATTGAAAGTTGTGAAGCTTCGAGTGATATGATAATCATGTTTCCCCCCTTCAGTTGTATTAGGGGACTGGAAGTTATATACTCAATAACTAGAAAAGGATCAGGCTGGAGGAATCTGTCTCTCTCCACTTGTTGCTGTCACTCCTAGAGTGATTTTAATTTTTTTCTATGTCTTTGCTGATTTATGGTGCCAAACATTGTTTTCGAACACAGACGGTTTTGAAATGAATGCCACACACTGCAAGTTTCTGAGCGCATACAAACATTTTACAAGTACGACAATGAAAGCTTCAACAACAAAAAATGAGAGAGACTGAAGTGGCCAAGTCTCCTGCCAGTTTCAAACTTTACTAAACAGACTTACTGTGAGTTTTAAATTTAAACTATTTTTATTACTTGACTCAAGCCTTATTATCTTTCTGAAACACGAAGGAAAAGAGAATCTTACACAAACCAAACTAACATCGCGTTTGCTTTATTTGTGGTTTTCAAATGTTTTGGGCAAAATTCCAGAGAGACTGATGGATTTTATGCATTTAATTCATGTTAAACTGGACTCGTGATTTATACAGTTGCAATATGCTTGAGTTTTTTTTTTTTACTCTGCATAGTGTCCAGAAATATTGTTAATTTATTGAATTCTTTGCAGAAAGTGATGTATGCCTTATGGGAAAACAGTAAAGTAGCTGCAACAAGTTATATAAATATATTTGATATAAAAGCATAAAACTTACATAAAGATAACTTTTTTTTCATGGATTAGGTCATAGATGTGATAAATGTTTCTTCTCATTAAGCCATCTCAGTGTAATTGAGAGAGAAACGAGGCAACGTGTTGCTCTAACCACATAAGCCTCTCCTGCAGCTGTATATAAACGACTACAGGCATCTCTTCCTGTTGTTTTTATTCAAAAGATATAGTCATGCACAGCATAATGGAACTTATATTCATATTGGAATTAGAAAAATAAAGTTATATAAATATTACAGTTAAAGAGATGTCTATTTGCAATAAGTTACTTGATCAGCATACTTCGGTTAGGGGTGCTTATATGAACTTAAATGTTCTGTTTTACTTTAAATAATTAGCACAAATGATTTAGGAATGACACCAAATCCACCCTTTATTACATTTTACCTATATTGTAAAATGACAAGGTGTAGATTGTATTACAAACAACATATATTTATGTTGTGAAATGCAACTGATTTCTCCTGATGAATGGAAAGCATATGTGAAAATTGTAACAGATTTAAAAAGTGAAACCATGCCTTCTTGAGGTTGAAGTTTCTCCCTAACCACCACTCTTCCTGGTGTCTGTCACAGAGTTAGATAATTTTTTTTCAAGTTAATAAGCTCTAGGTAACTGATTTATGAAAAGTCAAACAGTTACTTTTTTCCTAGTCATTCTGTCTTCCCTCATACCTCTTCAATGTAAACCTTACCCACACATGATATTTAAGTCACACATTTTGCAGGTTTTTTGCTTGGGAAGAGAGCTGAACCTCTACATTAGTTTCCTAGAAGTTATCATAAAATTCTATTACTTTTGTTAGGAGAAACTCATGATATTACCACATTCTTTGTAATGACTGCTAAGTAGTTGACTTAGGCTGTCTTTTAATTTCTGCTGAAAACCTACCCTAAACAGTTACCATTATCTCCTAAATAACTAATACATCATTGCAGACCATGAAATGGTTCAATACGCATCAATATTTAATGCAAAAATTAATTCTGTAAGTCATTCTTACATATGTTCAAAGAGAGTAGTTTCTCCTCCTGCCTTCAAATATCACAATGTTTTTGTGATAGCAGCTATTTAAAAGTATTATTTGTGCCAAAAGTAATTTAGAATAGAACTTTCTATAAATGAATAACAAGGAAAAAAATCTATTTTTGATATTTTAATTAAAAAAAGATCTTTCCAAATTTTTTAAATATTTTAAATTATTGATCAACTTCTTACATTAAATAACCAAGACTTACTAAAACCAGTGTCCTATGATTCTGTATAATAAATAAACAGGAAAACAATTATGAAAGAAAGGGATCATGATTCAGCTATCTTTCTAGGGCAGCCACGTTTGTGCAAGTTTAACCCCTGTCCTACTCCAGGGGGCGCCATTCCCTTGCTGGTAGCAACCCGGTCTCCCCCTCAGACTTTAGGAGGTGCCGACTGGAGTGGCCTTATGTGGTCCCCTGAATTCATTAGTACTTAAGAATCCTTGAAACAATTTGTAGGCAATATATTTAACTTCATTTTAACATTAAGTAAATATATCCCAGTTTATTGGGAAAAGTGCTTTTTAGTTTAAATGGAGAAAATTTAAAATTCTCTTTGAAGTTTGAAATCATATTTTTTTTGGCAATGAAACTGCAGTAATGAAGAATCCAATGGGGTTTAAAAAATGTAACTCGACAGTCATGACTTTTAATAAAGTTTACCTGGATTGACTATATTTAATTTTGTTTTAGTACAAAATCTGAACCTTGGTATTATTTCCCTTTGGCTACTTTTACATTGAAAATATAACTTAAAAGTTGGAGTGACAATGTGTTAACATTAAAAATAAAGAATCTGTGCTGCCCAGAAACTTCATCAGAACACTGAGAAGAATCGGATATAGTTAGAGGGCAACAGAGTGAAATCGTAAAAAAATATATGGTTGAAGGAAACCTCTAAAGGTTATCTTTCTGCTTCATCCTGCTGGCTTCAGGCACACTTTACTTAAACTATTGTAGGCAGATGGGTATCTAGACTGTTTTTAAAGATCTTGGGGGAAGTAATTCCATAATCTCTTAATATCCTTTTTTATATCTAATCCATCGCTTCATTTAATTTACTTTATCTTCAGCATACATGGATAATGTTACCCTTTAAATATAATTCATCACAATCTTGATAATTGAGGAAATGTTTATACATGAAACAAACGACAATCTTTTCAGACAGAAAAAAAATTAGTGTTATGATTTTAGTAGGAACTTTAACATCAAATGTGGATGTAAAAGAAGAATAAACTTGTGAAGTTTGAGATCAACTGGAGCCAAAGGTCGAACTCATTTTTTAATATGAGAAGATAATGCCACTTTTAGCAGGCTGTTTAACCTTTTCTCATAATGGGAAAAAATAGTCTACTTCCAAACATAGATAACAATCTTTGCATGATAGTTGTTATAATTACAGTAACTACTTTTGAGATTTGCATAGAATTCTGGTTTTCACTGACTTCATATTTAGTGCTTAGTACTGTTTGTGCTGTGTTTATATCACATTTGTAATATACTTACCTATCATCAACTTTCTAATTATTATTATTAATAGAGAAAGGTGAACTGAAGTTTGAAATGAAAGAAGCTGATATATCTGCCTTTCCCAAAATTTCTTATAATTTTAAGAAAGTCAAATTAATCTATAATTTCAGAAGTGTGACTATGAAATAATGGTATTAAAAGTATAATAAACTTTGGCAAACTTTTGTGGTTCTTATCTAAGCACTTACATTAGTAGATTGTATTTTTTTCCAGTTATTATAAAACCCCTCATTTGAAACTTCTTATTTTTTTCGAGTTGGGGCATCCAGGCAATTTAATTGAGTGAAATTAGATGACTGGGGGTTGGGGGTGGGGGTGGGGAAGGGAATGGGGAGGAGGGATTAAGCACCAAAAATATAATCCAAATTTATTTTTATTGTATAATATTGTAAAAGTATAACATTAGATATTTTATTTTTAGCTAAATGGAAGCATTTAGCTATTAACTATTATAAAAGTTCTTTGATAAAAATTTTCTTTTATAATTTACTACTCCTTTGGTTGGGATTTAGAAAAAGGAAGCTTCTTTCTGTCTCTATTTTAGTGTCCACATTGGGCTTTGTGTTCTGTTGTAATGCATCTTTTCATTTTAAATGATGCTTAGTTTTCTGCCATTCACTATGGAAAACAGATGTTCTTAAATATAGCTACTTTCCAATATGTATATAACCGATGCACAAGAGTTACTATATTTTGTAGAACTCTGGTTTTCAGTGTCACTGTTTTTGGATTTTAAAAACTGTATTACATGGTAGCTCAGCAACAAACCATTTGTAATTTTTTATTCATGTTCTTTCTCAAGTTTCTTCTTTAAATACAGGATTTGAGCAATGTATTTCAGGCAATCCCTTTTGTGTTTGTAGAATAGTCTTAGTACAGGAAAATGAGCCATATGTGAAGTGCAATTTTCCTTTCCCGAAGATAAAATTTCTCCAAGAATGAGTTCCTCAAATCATAAATTTGTGTGACTAGGGCAAAAAATATGCAAAGAAATTTAAACAATTTTGATGCTAAAATACCAACCACAAAAATGCTAGTGTTAATTGAGTTTTAACTGGTGACAGGTGGTAATTTACCTACCCTGGTAAATGTTGAAAACACGCATTTTTAAAAAAAATCTTGTGTGAGTGTGTATGTACATGGGTTCATATCTTCAGCCTCCTGCCCTATTAAGCTGGCTGCACTTCTTGTGTAGTGCAGCGAGCTAAGAATTAGGCCTCTACTTTATCAAGCAAATCATCAAAGCATTAGTGGTCCAAGTCATGGGAGCAAATTGAAGGGAAAAATTATTCATTATTATGTTCATGATGTGTTTCCTTGTTAACATTTTTCTTTCATAAATGATACAGGGAACACATGTAAATATTTTGTCCTAGTAAAACACTGCTGTTTTACATGAAAGTTTCATACCACTGCAAAAGCCACATCCTCATTCTTGCTCACAGATTAAATGGGCACATTCATTCACTGATTGAGGATTTTTCTTACAAAAAAATGATTTTCCAAATTCATGCTTGTACCATGCACCAAAGTACTTTGGTCAGATGATAATTCTCATCTCCAGAATGAATAATTCAGCCAAATGGGTGTTATTATTTATATTTAGGCTTTTATTAACTGCTATAGAAACTTGAAAATATTTTAACCTTTTTACATCCTTTGTCCTGTAAGGTCTCAAGTCTATCTTCTACATATGAACTGTACTTCGAGCTAGCATTAGTTTTGCAAATACTTGTTCATTTTTGAGACTCAAAATTTCTGTTGTCCTCTATAGACACTTCTTTATGAACTTATCAACTGTAAAAGGCTTTGATGCCAGAGCAAGTTTTTTTTCCCCCAGTTAATACATATTTGCCTTTTACTGCAGCATCATGTCTTTGGTTTGCATTTTTAAATAAGCTTTGTCTAAGTATTAGTATTTTTCAATTAATTAGACTACATTTTTCCATCTTTAGGCCAAATTATTCTAAGTTTTTTATGTCAGTGAATGAAGTGATATTTTTACATAGATGTATTGACATATAAAATACATAGAATATTCAACATTTCTATAAATAAATATACATTTCCATGAAACATGAGGCCCTTTTACCTTACCTAATATTTGCCATATGGATAAAAGAAAAAAAAAGCTCAATTCTACTATAGAAAAAATAACATTACAAATTCCTATATAATGAAGAGGTAATATGCAAATTGACCATCACTGCAACACACAAGATGGCTGTCCTCAGATGGTCAAAGATCCTGCCCCCATGTGGATATGAGATGGCCACTGCAACATGGCCATGAGGGAAGAGCAGATGTAGGTAATCAGGCCAGCAGGGGAGGGCAATTGAGGAGGATCAGGCCAGCAGGGGAGGGCAGTTAGGAGTGACCAGTCTGGCAGGAGAGGGCAGTTAGGGGCAATCAGGTCAGCAGGAGAAGCAACCAAGATATCTGTCTATTAACCTGCTGAAAGATATCTTGGTTACTTCCAAGTTTTGGCAATTATAAATAAAGTTGATATACATAACTATGTGCAAGTTTTTGGGTGGATGAACATTTTTAACTTTTGGATTAATAACCAGAAGTGTATTGCTTGATCGTATGTTTAATTTTGTACAAAATTATCTTTCAAAATGGGTGTATCATTTTGTATTCCAACCAGCCCCTTCCTCAGTGGTTCCAGGTCCCATGTCTGCCAGCAGCATTTGCTGATGTCAATATTTTGGATTTTTACTATTTTAAATCAGATGTAGTGACATTGAATTGTTGTTTTAATTTGCATTTTCTTAAGGACAAATTATATTGTGCATCTTCTTATTTGTCTAGTTGTCATCTCTAAATATTCTTTGGTGCGCGGTGTCCCTTCAGGTCTTTTGTCCATTTTTTCATTGAGTTGCTGTTTTCTTGTTGAGTTGTAAGAATTCTTATAAAATTTGGACAAGGTTTCTTGTTTTGTTTTAATCAATGATGTCTTTTGTAAACATTTTCTTCCAGACTGTGGCTCCTATTCTCATTTTCCTACCTGAAATTGTATTTTTGGCTTTTTATTTGTTTTTAGCAGATCAGAATATTTTTATTTTAATAAAATCCAGCTAATCAATTATTTATTTCATAGATTGTACCCTGATGTTTATCTGATGTATTACCAAATTCCTATATTAGACTTTTGGCAATTTAAGTATACTATAATTTAATTATTTAAAATAATTAACAAATCATAATGAATAAAATGATAATGAAAGAAAATGAATAAGAATGAAAAGAAATTGGTGGTTAAATGATAGGTAATACCAGTTTTATAAAGCTAACACACACTATTATTATAGATGTTAGTTTTATGTTGTTCTTCTATTGTCAATACTCATTTTTTAAATTTGTATACTAGGGGCCCAGTGCATAAATTCATGCATCTTGAAAGGAACTGTGGGCTGCTAGGTTGTGGTGGGCACTGGGGCAGGACTTAGCCCATCCTCTATGCCCCCACTCAGCCCCTCCCTCAATGGCTCCAGGTCCCATGTCTGCCAGCAGCTCTCCTCCCACTGTTGCCTCTCTTACACACTGATGGTGCAGAGGGCCAGTGCCAGCAGTGGGTGCAAGCGAGGCCAGCACCATTAGCAGGTGCAAGCAGTGGCTGCTGTTCTGATTGCCCCTCAGGACCAGGAGGAGGTGGAGAAGCCCTCAGGGGCGATTGTGGCCAGCAGCCACTGCTTGCACCCACTGATGGCACTGAGTGATTGGGGCTGCCACTGGGCACCAGCAGTGGGTGCGAATGGCAGCTCCGGTGCTGGCAGGCAGTGCAAGTGGGGCTGGCACCAACAGCAGCTGGGAGTGCCTGGCAGGACCGTGGTGCATGGGAGCAAAGAGTTTTCAGTAACCACCGGAGGCTCTTCCCGATGACAGAGACCAGAGCCCCATCTTTGTGTGGCAACCCCACTCATCTGTTCCACCATCCCAACACAACTGATGCCTGCCATGTTCTGTGCTCTGCTGCCTGCTGCCAACGCGCACCATGTTCCACATGCATCCCCTTGGTGGTCAACGCATATCATAGTGACCAGTTGTTTGATTGTTCTGTTGTTCCACTGTTTGGTCTATTTGCATATTAGGGTTTTATATATATAAATGCATAGGAGTATGTTAAGATTAATCTGCCTTTATATAAACAGGGTGGGATTTCCTATATTTTTTTGAAGGGTTAGGTAAATTTGATAAATAGAAAGTTAGAAAATTTAGGCTTATTCTCATGGTACAGATCAATACTAGAAAATGCTAAAGCCATTTTTGGTTTCCAATTATCACTCCCTCACAACATCAAAGCCCAATTGTATGGAGCCTTAGACTTTTGCCAACCAGATCAGTGCTATCAAAGCAATGAATGAAGAGTAAGCTGTGAGCTTTTAAGTGCTTAGCATTTTGTGTTTGAGTAGTAAAATTAAGGTGGAGTTCTTAATGTCAGCGATTTTATTGAAGAGGGTAGGGACACATTGGCATTTCCAAAGCTTTAAAAGTTAGGGTATTGCTTCATCTCCTTTGAAAGAGTAAGAAGTATAATATGATTCCTGCAAAGTAGGCTTTACACAAAGCACTAACATTTAACCTAAATACATTTATCTCGTAGTACATCAAGTTCTTAATTGCCAAGCATATATTACCAAACTGAAATTGAAGATAAATGAATATTTTATGTGTAGTCTCCAAAGGGATAAGAATTAAAAATTAAATTAAAAGGCACTTGCCAGTGTTTTAATTTGCCTGTTAAAAAAGCAAACACAAATATTTGATGCTGACTATATTTTAAATTCCACAAATCTAATTCAATCTCAGTAGCAGTAATTTGTAACTAAATAGGATTTTCTTGAATCTTTCCAGGGTATAATGCTGACAACAACAAAATGGTAACTTTTTTTACTTCTTAATTTACTTTTGCTCTTATATCATTTTAAATGCTTGGTAGTAAAAATAACTAACACTTTTTGAATATTTATTATATGCCAGGCATCCCTCTGAATATTTTACAGGTAGCATATCATTTAAACCTAACAAGAATCCTATGAAGTAGGTTCTATAAACATTCCCATTTTATGGAACAGAAAACTGAGTCATTGACAGATGAAGTGACTTTGTCAGGATCATGCAGCTAAGTAGGAGTCTGGAGTGGAAAACTGTATCTATTTGTAATATCTACACAAAACTAAAATGTAGTGAAGTCTCAAAGTACATATTTGTTCATAGTTTCAGAGTTTTTATCTCAGTCTTATTGACCTGGAAGATGTTTTAATGCATTCTAAACATTTTTATGTCCCCAAGATAAAATGAAAATTAGATTTAATTATATAGAGGTCTTTTAAAATTCACTTTCATAGAAGAGAAAAATTGAATTTTTTAAAAACATAAAGATTTAAAAAATATCACAAGTTATAGTATCTTGTTTAATTCCTCTGTATAATAAATTAAATAATGATGTATTAAATCCATGTAAAATGAGGCTATTTGCCATTGGTTGTTTTGAATTTTGTTTAAATTCTCTCTACAGCACTGTATTTATCCCAAGTTAATAAATCCCTTTAAACCCCTATTTATGGCTATCTGCCATGTCCTCCTTTTGCCTAGAAGGTAATGTTTAACTGTGTTCTGTTTGCCTTAAGAAAACCCTAATATGTCAATTACAGCCAGCTCTCAACTATCTATTGTCTTAGGACAGAGACCACATAGCAAGAATAATTTAAATCCAGGAATAATTAGAAATTCTTACTTTCAAATTATTTTCATCTTCCTCTCAAATATTTCTTATTTGAATAAAAAATAAGTAGAAAAATAAACTTAAATATATGTTTTTTGTTTGTTTGTTTTAATACCAATAATAGACTGATGAAAATGGTGAAAAGGCTAAATTTGTATATAAATCTATCTAAGGCATTCCAAAAACTACATGAGGAAGGTAATCTATATGGAAAATTTCTATTATTTATTTGTTATTTAAGAGATTCTCATGTGAATTTGGGAAGAATTATTAAGTTAGATATCTGAATTTTCCCAAGAAAGTGCTCTGCCCCAGATTTGAAAAGTTTAGATTCCCTCTCCCCCTCCCCCCCCCCAAATCTGAACAGCTCACCAGTCTTTGGGTTGGCACCATCCCATATCCCAGTGATATTAGCACCTCCATTGACATCTGGCAAGATGCCATCACTCTGGAACCTTATAGCCAATCAGAGTTGGTGATA
Organism: Antrozous pallidus; assembly: GCA_027563665.1. Lineage (NCBI taxonomy): Eukaryota > Metazoa > Chordata > Mammalia > Chiroptera > Vespertilionidae > Antrozous > Antrozous pallidus. Next base: position 91,321,769 of record CM050513.1, on the reverse strand, counting down.
TTGTATTAATGGTTTCATAATAAAATGTAAAAAAGATGGCCTTCACTTTGATGAAAGCTGTAAAGCAGCTATTGTGCTTGTTTGGCATTACGAGATCCAAATGTATTATTTATGCAATTTGTCTTTTCAAAGAAAAACTGAAAGAGCAGATTTCATTTTAGAGCATTCATTCAAAGCTATTGTCTCATGAATGTGAACATTTCTGCATTTTATTTCCTCAGAGTATAGACAGCATTTTTTCAGAGATCATCTACGTAAAGATTTAAAAGTTTAAAAACTGATTTTAAAATAGGTAGGCCTTAATGACTGAACCTATTGTTCATGCTGGTAGATAAGATAAATCAACACTTGTCACATGAAAGCTTGTACCTAGTTGGAAGCATAATTCAAGGTGATAACTAGTCATTAAGATTGTTTGCAGGCTGCAGTGGCTCAGTGGTTGAGCATCAACCTATGAACCAGGAGGTCATAGTTTGATTCCTAATCAGAGCATATGCCTGGGTTGCAAGCTCAATCCCCAATCATTCAGGCGACAGTTAATCAATGATTCTCTCTCATCGTTAATGTTTCACTCTCTCTCCCCACACCCTTCTTCTCTGAAATCAATAAAATATATATATATTTTTTAAAAGACCCTCTGTTGGCAGGGTGGCCTCGAACAGGCTGTCAAGCTACAGGGGGAAGGCTGGAGTGGAGGGGAGGCAGATGCTGGGGGAGATCAACTGAAGGACTTGTATGCATACATATGAGCATAACCAATGAATGAAAGACTCTGGGGTAGGGAGGGGGGCAGGTGGGGACATGTGCTGGGGGGTAAGGGAGGCTGGGGGGAGGATATTGGGGGGGAGGAAAACATATGTACTACTATTAAATATAAGTTATATTGTAAATAAAATAAAAAAATAAAACAAAAAAAATAAAAATAAAAATAAAAAGACCCTCTGTTTGTTTGCTTCAGGAAATAAAAAAGTCAATAATTTTATCATAAAGTAGGTTATCAAAAACAAATATACACAATAATTAAATATTTAAAAAAGTATTATCTATTTTGTTTAAGCATTTTATTCTGTAACTAGAGGGCCAGTGCACAAAATTTGTGCATGGGGGCAGCAGGGGAGGAGGCATTCCTTAGCCTGACAGGAACCCTCTCCAATCCGGAAGCCCTCCGCGGAAGTCCAACTCGCAATCCAGTACCACTGGCTCCTAACCACTCACCTTCCTGCCTGACCTAACCACTCTGCTTGCCTGCCTGATCTCCCTAACTGCCCTCTTCTGCTGGCCTGGTTGCCCCTATTAACTTTTTCAATCTTACCCCTTTCTCAGACAATTGTATTTGACTTCCGTATTGGCTTCTCCTTCTCACACAATTTTTCTCTCTTGTCTCTTCTTTTTCCTACTGACTCATCACTTATAAACTTTTCTTTCCTCCTTATTTCCTCCTTTTCTTCCATCATCCTTCTCATCTTTATCCTACAATCCCTCCCTCCCTCAGCCCTCCTTTTCCTTTATCTTTGCTCCTGCCCTGCCTCCCCTTTTCCTTCTTCCCACTTTAATTTTTTTCTTCACTTCCTCCCTCGGATCTCCTTTGCTCCCTACACCCTTTTTTCCTTCTGCCCATTCATCTTTCAAGCTCTACCAGCTCCCCTTTAAAACTTTTCTTCCCTCCCTCTTTCTCTCTCACCTTACCTTTTTCATAAATTCTTCTTTACTTACTTTCACTGTTTTAATATCTATTTATCTACCTACCTAATTATTCACTATCATTTATCTTTTTTCTTTTCTGACTCCTACTTTTAAAATCTGTCCCCAGTACCTGATTTTTATTATAGCTCCTACAATTCATTCATACGTCCTCTTTCCTTCTTTAACTCTGCTCTCTACTGACTCCTTTATAAAGTTCTTCCTCCCTCCCTCACTTCTTAAAGCTTCCTTTTGGGGGACGTTAACCCCCAGCCCAGGGCTCAGCTCCAGCCAGGTGTTCACTGCCCCCTTCCCCAGCCTCCCCACCACTGTCCTGATCCCATTCCCTGCCCAGGATACTGGCCCAGCGAGGGTCCGTGTGGCCCAGGTGCTGCTGCTGCTGTGAAGCAGGAGTGCCTCCTCCCAGAAGGCCTTGGACCGTCCACCATTCTGTTCTGGACTCATGGGCGCCTCCCCATCAACAGCCCGAGCTGGGGGCCACTGCCCTCCTCCCACATCTGGGCAGGTCTCCTACCCTGTCCCTAGCTGGGTGCACCTGCTCTCCCCTCACTCCTGTGGTCGCCACCCTCTCCTGCATGCAGCCCCATGTTTCCTTCCTTTTTCCATTCCTTCATCTTTTTCTTGTTCCCTTTATGTATTTTTGATTCTTCTCTCAGCCTGTCTGCATGCAGGCTGCCTTCCTCCCCCTCTCCTTTCTTATCCCCTCCTATTGTATCCTATCCTACCCTGGGCCTTGCAGCTGCCTGAGCAGAGGTGGGGCGACACAGCCTGCTGATTTGGTCATGAGGTGATGCTGTAACAGATAATTTGCATATTTCTCTATTATTAGTATAGATAGTTACATAGTAGTTTTATTTTTAAAATATGTGAATATATTTAAGAAAAACACACAAAAATCTATTTAAAAAATGAAAGCAAAACCACATTTTTTTCTTTTTTATTGTATAAAGTATTAGTACATATGTCTCCTTTCCCCCCCCAATTGACCTTTCCCCAACCTCTCCTACCCCCGGGCACATGCCCTCACCCCCCTCCCAGTTTCTTTATTGGTTATTCTTATATGCATGCTACAAGTCCCTCAGTTGATCTCTTACCTTCCTCCCATACCCCCAACCCTCCCCAGCCTTCCCATTGTCATTTGACAGTCTGTTCGATGCTTATCTGCCTCTGTATCTATTTTTATTCATCAGGTTATAATGTTCTTTATTATCCCTAAATGAATGAGATCATGTGGTATTTATCTTTCTCTGACTGGCTTATTTCACTTAGCATAATGCTCTCCAGTTCCATCCATGCTGTTGCAAATGCTAAGAATTCCTTCTTTTTTATAGCAGCATAGTATCCCATTGTTTAGATGTACCACAGTTTTCTAATCTACTCATCCGCTGATGGGCATTTAGGCTATTTCCAAATCTTAGCTATTGTAAGTTGTGCTGCTATGAACATAGGGGTGCATATATCCTTTCTGATTGGTATTTCTATTTTCTTGGGATATATTCCTAGAAGTGGTATTACTGGGTAAAATGGCAGTTCCATTTTTAATTTTTTGAGGAAACAACATACTGTTTTCCATCAGTGAAAGAAGGTTCCTTTTTCTCCACATCCTCTCCAGCTCTTGTCATTTGTTGGTTTGTTGATGAGAGCCATTCTGACAGGTGTGTGATGGTACTTCATTGTTGTTTTGATTTGCATCTTTTGGATGATTAGTGACTTTGAGCATGTTTTCATATGTTTCTCAGCTTTCTGAAGACCACATTTTAATGTAAAAACCAGGTTGAAAATAATAAAATCATATGACAATATTTTGATGATTTTGTATACAGCATACTATATGTAACTGGAAAGATATTTCAGGTAAGGTAATGGCAATCTTAATAACTTTGAAATAACCTTGGAAAAGATTGGTGCCACCAGTGTAGCTGTCTGTGCACCATTTTGAAAATGAAGTGACTTGGATCAGAACTTTCAAGGTCATGGTGGCTTTTGTAATTAAATTAACTTTTCCAGCATCCAACTGGCTTATCTACCCCAAAGCCTGAAACACATAAATCTCTTTGGTGCTGATGTAACCTGGTTGATGACCTTTTGGTATAGGTGGAAAGACTACAGCATTTCTACTTTGGGTAGTTTTTATTCCAATCTTTGATTCTGCAACAGATGATAATTACTTTAGAGTATCTCTCTTTGTTTTCTTCCTTTTCCATTTTTACCATTTCTATCATCTGAACAAAAGTCAAGGGAAAGCCTATTTTATTCCGTATTGTGATTTTCCTGCACATAAGACCATTTGCCTTAACTCCTCTTTCTCCTTCTTTTCATAAATGTGCTCATTCTGCAAACACTCCCCACCTCCCACTCTCCCCGCTATAGAGGTTGCACTCTAAAAAACATAAACAGTCATGAAAATAAATATTTAAAGAAATCCTCATAGGGTTTGTGAGAAAAGCATGTGCAAATTTGAATGGGGTACAATGAGCAATTTCACTCAGGACAGACTTCAAAAATGAGATCATGCTTAGACATTATAAACAGATTTCATGATACATTTCCATTATTAAGCAGATTTCAAAAAAAAAAAAACAATAAAACACCTTACTCTGAACTCCAGAATCTGATGAGTTTATACAGACACACTCCTTTCCATAAGTTAAATTAACCTGATGTAAGTCTCTTAAAAGTTACATTAAGAGTTGTGATCCTACGCTTATATTCATGGTAAGGGCCTATGTGACTTAAGCAGCCAAGGGTCTTTAGTCTCAAGCTAAACTCCTTAGTGAAAGCTAGGAATGAGTTTACTGACATCTCCACCAGGCTGACTGCCTTGCAAATCACATCTAGCTATTTCAGATAAGTGTTCCAAAAAGAAACATTTATAATGTCTCTTGATCCAGTTAGATTATTTTTTAAATTTTTTATTCTTTAAAGTATTACAAATAATGGTACATATGTTTCTTTTTTTTCTCCCATTGACCTCCCCCCAGGCTCCTCTATACCCCAGCACATGCCCTCACCTGCCCCCCACCCAGTGTCTTGTATCCATTGGTTATGCTTATATGCATGCATACAAGTTCTTCGGTTGATCTCTTACAGCCCCCACACCTCACCCTCCCCTGTCTTCCCACTGTAGTTTGACAGTCTGTTCAATGCTTCTTTGCCTCTGTATCAATCTTTTCCCCCATTTCTTTTCTTTAAAAAATCCGGCCCCGTCTTGTGTAGTACTTGGTTTAGTAAGTTTACAGGCATTCAGAAAATACCTATTGGCCTTTAAGAAACAATGTTTGATTTATGCAAAGTTCTAGAGATCAAGACGGTAAATTTCTTTGGTGAACTTATCACAAGCCGTATACAGGCTCTCCTATGTTGTGAACATACCATGGCCATTTTTTTTCAGTTAAAGAAAAAATATATATTACCATCAGGTTGTATGACAAATATTTATTCACCTCCAACTGAATGGTACAAGAGGAGTAAAGATAGAAAGTAGTATTCAAAGGCATCGTGGAATCCACACCACTCAGTGCATGCTGTTCAGCGTTTAAGGTTTACACAGAGCAGCAAAGTGCTGCAGCAGTCACATTCAAAAGTGATTTTTCTGCAATCAGAGTTTCATTCATTACCCAATTTTCATGCAACTCCCCTGGCATTTGAAATATGTTTCAAGGTAGACTCCCCAAGGGCTTTTCCCCTCCCATAATAACTTATCTACAGTGTCCAAAGATAGATCTAAATATCTTTGGTGCAAATTACTTGAGGCCTGCAGAGCATGATTCTCTGTCATCTTCATCACATTTCACACCTACAGAACTGATAACAGATTAATATCTAGGCTGAAAATATTTCATCAGCGTCTCTGGCTAAGGCACCTTACATTATTTTATCTGGGGGCACCAATAAGAGGAGGAGGGGGCCCAGAAAGAAAAAAATATATATATTTGTACTCAGAGAGGAAAAAAAAAAAAGAACTTCCTTTCGTATTGTGAGAAAGGCGACGAAGCTGGTCCTGGCAAAGTTCTCTGCTCCGATTATGTATACACTTTTATTCAATCATTGTATCACTCCGTGTCTGACATTTGGTCAATAGTGCAATCTACCACCGATCAGAATAAAACAGCCACCCCAGAGCACCTTGGAATTTCATTAGTTTCCTTTCAGTGTAGTCCTTATAACTAGATGTTTATTTGGAAACACAAATTTAAAGTTCAATTTTGTGCCTTGTCAATATTAGTAAAAAGTCAAGGCCCAGACATTACAGTAAACTTAATTTTTCCCCTTTATTTGTTTGTCTATTTATTTATTTATTCAGTGGGAGCAAATAAGTTGAGAGCATGACAGTAGTGCATAATAATGAAATATTAAAAAATTAGCATTGAAATAAAAAGGGATTGGAAACAAATTTTACTGGTACGGAAGACTTATTTCTTTAATATTGTGGATTGCAAGTACAAAAATGGAAAAATACATATAAAATACAGTTTTACACATGTATTTAGTCTCTTCTACAATGCAATAAATGTTGAAAGTAAAGTTAGTGGTAAAATAGTGATATTAACACATAATGTCATTAGTTACAAGGAAAAAGCATAATGTGGTATTACAGAAATGGGTGTGGATTTGTATAAAACCAGGTATAAATAGTGGTGGCTCTACCATATGAGCTGTTGGCTTTGGCATAAGTTTTGTCTAAGCCTCAATTTTTCTCATCTAAGAACAGGGGTAATGACATCAACGTGATGAGCAGAACAGATATAAAATCTCATGGTATATATCTAAAGCTGGTGACATAGGAATCCCTTAATATTTATTTTCTCTCCACTCTTCTCTCCTTTTGCACAGCAATCAAGATAAGAATTAGCCAGTGGTTTTACTATTTTAAAACAATTTTGTTCCCTTCATTTATTTATTCAAGTCCTATTTTATATGAAATGAGCTCATATTTTTTAAGGCTGTGTAGAGTCAAATGAATGAATCAACTGAATAATCAGTAAGAAATGATGTTCCCATAAACATAGGTTGAATGCTTTATTTCTGTGAAATCTTTCTAAAGAAATAAATTTTTTAAGAAATCCTCACCTGAGGATATTTTTTTCCAATGATTTTAGAGAGAGTGAATGCGGTGGAGGAGAGGGAGAAGGAGAGAAAGAAAGGGTGAGAAAAAGAGAGAGAGAGAGGCAGCCATCTTGCTCTTGCCGCATGCTGGTGGTGGAGGACTCTCCCTGCTTCAGATTTACCAACAGCATGAATCAAGAAAAGTTAGCCAAACTTCAGGCTCAGGTCCGGATAGGGGGCAAGGGTACAGCTCGCAGAAAGAAGAAGGTGGTACATAGAACAGCTACAGCTGATGACAAAAAACTTCAGAGTTCTCTAAAAAAACTGGCTGTCAATAATATAGCTGGTATTGAAGAGGTAAATATGATTAAAGATGATGGAACAGTTATTCATTTCAACAACCCCAAAGGCCAGGCTTCCCTTTCTGCTAACTCCTTTGCAATTACCGGTCATGCAAAAGCCAAACCAATCACAGAAATGCTTCCTGGAATATTAAGTCAGCTTGGTGCTGACAGCTTAACAAGCCTTAGGAAGTTAGCTGAACAGTTCCCTCGGCAAGTGTTGGATCGCAAAGCACCAAAACCAGAAGACATTGATGAGGAAGATGATGATGTTCCAGATCTTGTAGAAAATTTTGATGAGGCATCAAAGAATGAAGCTAACTAAAATCTTTTCTGGTTTTTGGAAGTTGGCATGGACTAGATTTAACAAATCAGCTATGTGGTTCCAAAGTTTTATAGACATGGAGAACATCAACTGTTACTAGTTCAGTAATATAAATATTTTGTATATTAATAATGCTGTTTGTTCAGCATTTTCGGTCATTTGATTTTGCATTTTGCACTTCCTCCCAGGATCTATTCTTTTGGTCAAAATCCAAAGTATTGATGCAGTTTGAGGGTGTTTTGATTTTTAATTCTTGTTTTTTGTTGTTGTTGTTGTTGTTGTTTTTGTTTGTTTGGGGTATTTTTGGTATGTGTGTATTTTTTTGTATGCGTGTGGGTATGTGTGTACACAGTGGAGAGCAATTGGAAAACAGTTCTATTTATCCTCCTCTTTTCCCAGTAGAAATAAAACAAATCTTTACAAAAAAAAGAAAAAGAGAGAGAGAGAGAGAGATCAGTTGATGTAAGAGAGACACATGCTCCAACCATTGAGCAAATTGCCCAGGGCTAAAGAAAGAAATTTGATCAGTAAATTAGAAGATTATCTCTTTTATTGGCCTATACTGGTTAAATATTTTAAGATATTGTGCTGAAGGAATATAGTCATGACATTGTTGGTATGTCACATATATTCTTTTTTTAAAAATATATTTTATTGATTTTTTACAGAGCAGAAGGGAGAGGGATAGAAAGACAGAAACATCGATGAGAGAGAGACATCGATCAGCTGCCTCTTGCACGCCCCCTACTGGGGATGTGCCCGCAGCCAAGGTACATGCCCTTGCCGGAATCGAACCCGGGACCCTTCAGTCCGCAGTCCGACGCTCTATCCACTGAGCCGAACCAGTCTCGGCTGTCACATATATTCTTAAAATGTTATCTGTTTTTAGGTAAAAAGAAATCCCAATAAACTCATAAAAGACCAAAATATCAAGTGTAATGGTAGAATTGACAACTTACAGTTCAATAAAATACATTTCATTACCTCGTAAACACTTTTAACTTCTCTCCTTTTATATCATCAACAGACAGTTGACATTCACATTATGTGTGTGAGTGCACTCTTCTTTTTGGGTTAGAGCTTTAGAACCATTCTCTGAACTACTGTGTGTAATAGCAGAAGCAATATTAAACTTCCCATTAGTACTTTAGATTTGATCTTCATTTGCACTTGTTTTTATTTTATGTGACTCAATCAGCTAAAATTATTCTATATTTTATTTTCACGACAACAATGATTTGGGGTATTGTAGGTGAAGTTAAATCTGCTTTGATTGGCTTATAAAAAGTTAAAATATATTAGAACACCATAATGTTAATCACTTCAGAACAATACTATATTTTACAACATTTCTTTGGGGATTCAGATTTTATATGAAGCTTTACATTTTCTAGTGTTTTTCTAAAATCAGTAATAATGAAAATAGTAATTCATATTCATTGGTTTCTTACCATGTTCTGGGTATTGTCTTAAGTTCTTTATGTCTATTAATCCATTTAAAAATGGGTTAGGAGTTAAAGAAGGATGGGATCAGATAAAATGAAGTAGTTAGAGATGACCTTGTGGAGGAGGGTATAGGACTAAATCTGGATCTGGAACTAAATAAAAAAATTTTGGTGATAAATGAGGGGATAGGACAGCCTAATGTAAGGAAATAAGGTGGAGATGAGTATGATTAAGGTGGGAGATGACCAGGAGAATACCACAGTCCAGTGAAATTCATTTGGGGAGTTGAGAAAAATAAGCTAATGAGGTCAGGTCATAAATTATAAATTAAGGTTATAAATTAGAAATTATTAAGTTATTTACATTACAGATTTTTGCAAAAATAATGATACCACGATGAGAATTTTAGGAAAATTAATCTAGCATCAATATGCAGACTAAGTATAATAGGAAACACATTGGAAAACCCTTTAGAAATCCTCTGCTTCAGGGTTTTAATACTTTATGTGGGAATTATTGAATCTGGGAAGGGTGGTGGTGGGGAATGCATGCATAGGAAAGAAAAGATAGATCATTCATATTGAAGGTTCAGTATAAAATATGTGGGAAAGTGAAGACTACTCCCAGATTCCTACTTTTGCAAGAATACGGAAGAGATGAGACCAATGATGAAAATATGAAAATTAGAGATGGTTCTAATTTGGGAGAAAGTGTGAATTTGGTTTGAGAATGTAAGGTAATGATAACATAAATAAATAGAAACTTTCTATTGACAGTTCTCAATTGAAGGGGTTAAGTAAGAGGTAAAGATAAGAGCAATAGATTTGGCAGTCAATAAGCATTGAATCTATAGATCTATAGGTATCAAGGGCCATTTATCCATTAGGCATTACAGACATAGTGCCTGGGACTCGGAATACTTTTAGGGACCCACAAACATATTTTATCTTTTTATCAGAAAAAAATGAACTTTAAGCTAAAAAATGCCTTACTATATAATGTTAATATTTGTCTTTATACCAATGCAGTTGTAAAAAAAAACTGAATATTTTGTTTTATGAAGGAAGGGGCCATGAAGACAAAAGTGCTGTGGGTCTATGGATATCATGATGGTGTCCTCTAGATTTAGCCATACTAATGAAATGAATTATTAGGAAGTGAGCAGAAGGCACATACTGAATGTTAGAGAAATGGTTCCTAATATTTGTTCTTTGACATACATATTCACATGTTGACATACCCATGAGCATGCATGTTGGTGGAGCATAGAAAATAAGCTCTCACTAAATAGGCACTGAGTAAATGGTATGTATTCTTGCCATCAGAACTACGGGAACTGTATTTTATCCAGATCATGGTAATGGCATGGACCCTCTATCCAACTTTCAGTACAATCCCCTCTGACAATCCCCTCACCCCCTTCTTACAGGATCAATTAAAAGGCAATAAAGAGGTGTAAATTTAGCTTCCACAACTTATTTCTTCTTTGTTAAGAATGAACACTGTACATTTTTGAAACATAAAAATAAAATTAAATATTTATTATAAAGGCTTTGAATATGAACACAAAGAACAAAAGAATGCAGAATTCACTTGAAAATAATAATGCAAAATTCAATGGCATTTTATCATTTATGTAATGTAAGGACCCTTTCTTCAAATACCTCATTAACCAGACAATTCTTGGGGTCTCCAAACTGTGTACCTAAGGTAATATAAACATAAATTATACTCTCAAGGCTTTGAGATCCCAAGTCTATTGATAATTTAATAATGCAAAAAAGAACAAATGCTATGTGTTATTCATATTTATAAACTTTTTTCTATTTTTTTAAGATCTTTGAATCCTCCTAAGTCAAACATCAAAGAATTGCTTTCAATTTTATTCCTGAGATGTTATATTTAAAAGTTACCTAAAATTAGGTTGATCACAAATTATTGTTTTTTTTAATTCATTTCTGAAACTGGGCTCCTTTTATTCCTAGACAAATTTTGCTGAAGGAATGACTACATTTCTTTAACATGGCAAATAATAAAGTTGACTGTGTGTTTGAGCAGGTTGACAGCTTCACTTAGCAAACTTCCCCTAAATTCTGAAAACAAACCTTCCCGACAGTTGGCTGACAATGGTTGAGATGACAACAGAAATAATTTCAAGCAGTAGCAAAAATAGATTCAAGCTAGTACACACAACAGTACAAGCCTTTTCTTTTTAAATGGTGTAAAAAAGAAAGCAGTCAAAGGAGAAGGAGGCAACATGCCCATTAGATATGGCACAAAGTCTCGGCCTATTGCAGTAAGTTATTTACAAAATCAAGTTATAGTGCATCCTTTGTCCTTACCAGCAGGTGCAGCTATTAAGCAGGAAACATTCAAATATAATATGGCCTTGAGGGAAAAAAATAAATAAACGGTTTCCTTTCTCTTCCATTACAAATGCCCAACACCAGTATGATAATTTAATAATGCAACTCCATTTGCCAGCAAAAATTACTCATTTATTTGGAGCCTGAAATCACTAAACTCTGAGTGCTTATGTGTGATCAAATCTTACCTTGTACATTTACTTAAAGGAAATGCCTTTTTTCCCCTTATACTCTTTTTGTATTATTAGTTTCCTTTACATAGTTAGCAGGAGTATATGAGAAGAGTGTGTATGTTTAAGGGAAGTGGAGTCACACATTTCTTTTCTAATAAGGTGAGCTATCAAGGCATTTGCTTAATGCAGCCTTGTTTTACTGATGACTGATGAGAGTTCAACTCTGGATGTGGTATCACAATGTGAGTGAGTACTGGCTGGTGGTCTTGATGTGTTCAACTGCAAGCAAAGGGATAATGAAGTCACACAATGTATAAACAGTGTGTTGGGAGAGTTTGCAGAGAGCAAAAAGGATAAGAATGAGGAGCCTGGAAAGCACAGTTTTAAGGTGAAGGGAAGCAGGTGAGCTATAGCTGTAAAAGAGGCAGGATGAAAATCAGCAGTGAGCCATGTTTCACAAGCAGAAGGATATGAGGATGAGTCAAAGGCAGCATTGAAAGCTAAGAATCGAACTTCCCTCCTTCTCCCCCCTGCATTGAATCTGGCATTTAGAAGAATATTTTATGGAACTTTGTATGATGTGAAGATAGACTTCAGTGGGTTGAGTGGATATGAAAGGTAGGCACAATTTAAGTTTCCTTCAAGTATCCTGGGTGTGATAGAAGACACAAGTTAGAGCAATATGTGGAAAAATGGATTTTAGAGGGAGAAATAGGGAATGGAGTTTAAAGGTATCAAACAGTTTAAAAATATGAGAGGAGAAGAAAAAGGTCACAATTTTCTATGGGGTTTAGGAAGACATGTGAAAGATTGATTTCCAAAGCTCAGATAGTAGTATTGGTTTTGATGGGGGAGGCACTCTCAGAGATAGCAAGAAAGAGACAAAGACATGTGTAGACACAGTAGGTCTTTTGTTTGTATTTACTTACTTATTTATTTAGTATTTTTTTAAAATTCTCACCAGAGGATGTTTTCCCATTGATTTTTAGAAAGAGTGAAAAAGACAGAGGGAAATAAGAATATGAGAGAGACACATGGATTGAATTGCCTCCTTCCTGGCCCCCAACCAGGGCATGGGCTGGGGAGGAGCCTGTAGCCAAGATACGTGCCATTGACCAGAATAGAACCTGGGACCCTTCAGTCACAGGCCAATGTTCTAGCCACTGAGCCAAACTAGCTGGGGTGATCTTTTGTTTTCAGAGGATGGGAAAAGTTTTATTTCATATTCTACATTTTTTTCCATGAAATAGGCAAAACCATTTGCTGAAGGTGAGAGGAACAGGAGTATGGTAGGTACCTTGAATGAAGTGGAAAATCTTTGAAATAGATGATGATAACATGGGAAGTTGGAAACTGTAATTTTGTAAGGGCATCATCCACAATGCTTGTCTCTGCTCAAGGGATAAAAGTAGATAGTAAAGCTAATCCATAACTGATAATGAATTATATAAGAACAAGTAACTGATGATGATGACTTCTCATGAGAAAAATGGATGAAGTGGTAAAAGATACAGACCATGTACCCAGTATGTATCAGTGTGTCTTACTCATCCTTATGCCTCTAAAGTTTATACAAAAGTTGACACAGACCATGGTAAGTACAAAATAAAGAATAGAATCAATAATATCATGATGGAAAATGATGACATTAAAATTAGTAATAATATAATGATAATAGCAAATCTTTATTGAGTACTTATCTATGTTAAGCCCTGTTCTAAGCAATTTACTTGTATTATCACATTGATGTACGAAATTTGTTCAAGAGTAGGCCTTCCTTCCCTCTGGCCACTGGCAGGCACTCAGGACCTGGGCTTCCCTCACAGCCCCCTCTTTGTCTGGAAGATTGTCTAAAAGAATGTCCAGTCTAATTAACATATTATGCTTTTATTATTATAGATATGAAATTGATATTATTGGTACTACAATTTTACAGGTTTGTTAAAGCCACAACTATGTATATAAAAGCCTAAGCGACCAAACAACCTGTCAACCAGTCTCTATGACGTGCACTGACCACCAGAGGGCTTCCACCTGGTAGTCAGTACACTCCCAAAGCCAACCTCCTGTGGCCAGCCAACCTACCATCTTCCCTCTGTTAAGCTGGCCCCAATTGGCCCTAATTGCTGGCTAGGTCAAGGAACCCATCCATGCATGAATTTATGCACCTGGCCTCTAGTAGGTAGTAAGTAAAAAAAGGAGGATTTAAATCAGGCATTCTGATTTCTGAGCTCATGGTCTGTAGAGGAGTGAAACAACTAGAAAGATAGGACTATACCATTGGAGAAGACGATGTAGGGATTTAAAATTTGATTTTGTAGCTACAGTCTCCCTCATTTGATCCTCTCTTACTTACTTTTTTTTTTATCACAGTGTCTAGTCCACAACAGAGATGTGATGAAATCTTGAGTAATAATATAACAGAGGCTTTTCACTATAAATGTGGTAGGCTATGCATGTTCCTGTATTAAACCATTTAAAATAGAGAAATAGGCTTTAAAGTCATTTTAACAATATTTTGGGGGGTAACATTGATAAAACATAAATGAGATAATCAACAATAACTAGGCAATGATGGAATACTTGGTGTATGGTCTTTGATTTTTAAATGTAGCAATATTTTTATTCTGGGTGGGTTTGGCCTAGATTTTTCATGACCATACAGGATTTACTTGTACTTCTCAGGCTTTCTGATCTCTTATAGAGATACCATGGACTAGACTGCTACTCAATCTCATTGGCTTATTATAGGGTAGAATTTTTAAAATAATATAAAGCAAGGTTTCACAATTTTTTTGAAACACAAGCTATTTTAGTAAACATAGACATCACATGTACTTTCATGTTATTGGAGAAAAATAAACCAAATACTGTGAATTAAAACAAATCAGGTCAATGAGCAAAGTGTTGTTTTATATGTAAACTAGTGGCCCGGTGCATGAAATTGGTGCACATTAAAAGGGTACTAATTAGAGAAAATAATTTAATATTGCTATTTGCTCTTTCTCTGTAATAGAAGTATCAGAGACTAAAGAAAATCAGTAAAATGTATATGAAAACCTTTCTCCTGTCAGAGTCAGGGGCACACCACGGGGCCCAGATTCAAGTTCTCACTCACTCACATGTGCCTCAAAATCATTTGAGACCCAGACCCAGCCGTGCCCCCCCCCCCCCCCCCGGAATTAGGGTGGATCCAGACCTAGCCAGTCCCACACTTGTCAAGCCACCCAGGGCAGGGTGTGTCCTCAGGTCCCCTGGCCCAGCACCAGGATGGGGGCATGGCCTGAGGTCCCCCATCAAGTCCCACCAGGTGGAAGACACGACCTGAGATCCCCTGTCAAGCCCTGCTGGGTAGGTGGCATGGCCTGAGGTGCCCCATCAAGCCCCACCAGGCAGAGGAGCACAGTCTCAAGTCCCCCAGCCCAGTACCAGGAGGGAGGCACAGTCTCAGGTCCCCCTTCAATCCTCACTGCAAGGGGCACAGGCTCAGGTCCGCTGTGAAGCCCCACTGGGTGGGGGGGCACAGCCTGAGGTCCCCTGTCAAGCCCAGCCAGGCAGGAGGAGCACAGCCTCAGGACCCCTGGCCTGGTGCTGGGGCAGAGGGTATGGTCTGAGGTCCCCCAGCCTAGTGCCAAGGTGGGGGCGCAGCCTGAGGTCCCCTGTCAAGCCCTGGTGGGTGGAGAGAAAAGTCTGAGGTCCCCTAACCCAGTGACAGGATGGGAAGTGCACCCTGAGGTCCCCTGTCGAGCCCCTCTGGATTGGGGGAGGGTGTAGGCCTTCCTTCTCTCATGTTGCTGCCAAACCGCCTGCCAGCCTCCCATCCAGCTGCCACGACCACCTCACACTCTCTGTGAGCACGTATGCATAGGGAAGGCTGGACCAGGATAATTGGGAGGGGGTGATGAGAGCCATCATCCTGGGTGAGCTGGGCCTCACAGCCTCTCTGTTTCAGCTCCTAGCACCCCGGACCTAAGGAGTAGTGCTTTCACAGGGACCTGGCAGGCACTGGATATGGCGATGCCTTAAAAACAGAAGAAGCCCCCTTTAACTCTAGCTGAAAGTGCATTGGGAACTTATGGTCGGTGGAAGCAGCCCAACAACAGGGCTGAAATAAGACCTTGAGTAGCCTCCAGAGGGGGCAAACCAACAGTAAAATCCATATTTGAAACAAAGACATTTGAACATACAGTGGATATTAGGTGATATTAAGGAATTACCTTAACTTTTCAAGATGTGACAATGGCTGAATATTTACTTCTTTTTTAAAGATACTCATCAGAGGATATTTAAGAGGGAAACAACTTTCTTTGAAAGTACAGCCTCAAGGATGCCTCAAGGACCAAGCCTCTCCTGCTGGCTCTCTAGGCCCTAGAAAACACCCTGTGCAGAGGGGTGGTTCCTACTTCATTCCCCACCCCTGCCAATGTGAAGCGAAGCGTTCATGAAGGGAAGTGTTCACTGGCGTCCAGGCAAGCCGTGGCCACGCCCCCCACTCCTAATTGGGTGGTAGCATAGACAATCAGGAGCTAAGGTACAGTCACATTTGCATGTTACTCTTTTATTAAATAGGATTACAGGCTGGTTCTCACACTCACCAGCTTTAAGAATCAAAGTCTTAAATATTTAAAATTTTATGTAATTCTAATGTCAAAAAATAGAATTTATGTCAAAGTTATACTTAAAATGTTATGTTCAACATGTTGCCTAAAAATATCTTTGGTGTTTTCAGCAAAGATACTGTTACTTTAATCAACTGCAGGTTCTTCAGGTCTTATACATGTTAAATTTTTTCTTTTACACAGATTGTCTTCAGTTTTAGTAACCCATTAATTCAAACTGAAATCTCAAAATTTAAGTTTTTGAGGATTAAATTGCAAAAGATTTAATTAGAATACCTCAACAAGTAAGCAATCAACTTTGCATCATAACCTTGTATACTAATTTAGTTTTTTCACAATATTTTCATCATATCTACAAAACTTAGAAAAATAAAACCACTTAAAAATTCAACAAATATGTTCAAATGATAAATCTATAAGTAAAATAAATTACCATAATATACATTTTTCTTTGAACATTAGCTTCCAGAGAGGAGCAAATAATTTAAAAATCAAAGATCTCTAACCAAATATAAGGTTCTATTGGAATGTTTTTTAGTGCAATATAGGGAATAAAATTATTGGAGGAAACCAAAATGAAGCTGATAAATGAACAAGACTAATGTTTCACTTTTCCATACATTTAAATATGCTTTAACCAGTATAGTATCTAAGTAATCCTTAGTACTAAGAAATAACTTAAATATTTTATTTCAAAGTGTAAAATAAGCATAACTTGATATTACAGCATTGTATTTGATCATGTTCTCTAAAAAATAGAGGGACAAAGAATTGCAAATGTTGGGAAAGCCTTGAAAATAAAAATCTACACCTATCTTTAGGGTCAAAACAATCAGTGGACTCTCCATTGTTTCTTTGCTATTTCATTTCTGTTTGGTGTTCATGGGAACTGATTTCTGTCAAGGTTCAATATTATTTAAATTTAATTTTAAGAGGGTTTTAAAAATTTGTTCTTATACAAATAGTTCGGGCTTACTTTAGAAAAGTAGGAAGACATATTAAGTTAAAGTAAGGTAAAACAATCACTCATGCCATTCCTAGATAGGACTACCACTATCATGTTGGCATATTTTTTTTCAATATTTTTCCAAGGTTTTGTTTGGCTATGGCATTTTTGTCTTTGCCTTTTTATTATTGTTTTTATTTTAGTAATCATGACTTCTTTTTCTGAAGCTGGTGTTACACAGACAAAGATTGAAATGCAGATGAGAACATAGTAGCCTCTCACCCCTCCAAAACTAAGCAAGGCATTCAACAGGAAAGAAAAGAATAAGGAATGGGGGATAAGGACATATATGTAATACCTTAATCAATCTATAATAGTAAAAGTATAATATGCAAATTGACTGAACAGCCAAACAGCAGAACGACCATCTGGATGATCACTCTATAACACCCACTGGCACCAGGCCAGCCAAGATGGTTGTGATGCGATTGGTATGGGGGGGGGCCACCATCACCCCATGATTGCCCTGCAGAGGGAAGCCCAGGCCACCAGCCAGTGGGCTGTGGTGGGTGGGCGGGGCCTTTTTCTGCTGGGGTGATTGATCACGGAACCCAGGCAGGGTGGGCAGGGCCTACATTTTTGGGGGGATAGATTGCAAAGCTTTGTGATTTATCGCCCCAAAGAGGGAGGCCCAGACTACCCAGTGCTGGCACTGCAGTGGGTGGGTGGGGCCTTCCTCTGCAGGCTCCCAGACTGTGAGAGGGCACAGGCTGGGCTGAGGGACCCCCCACTTCCAGAGTACACAAATTTCATGCACCGGGCCGCTAGTAAAAAAAAAAGGAAGCATTCATTTTTATGAACTTGGTTTACTTTGAGTTCTGCAATAGATAAATTTGCTTGTGATTTCAAGCTCTATACAGTCACTCAGAGATCCAGGACTCAGCCTCCTGAAACACTGTGAGTCCATGGCAGGGCAAGAAGGAATTGGGGAATTGCACATAAGGTTTTTACTGCCTAAGCCAGGAGGTGGCCTGCACCACTCCTGTCCAGTGTTCCTTGGCAGGACTAGTCCTAGGGCTTTTCCCAATGGCAAGGAAGCTGAAAAACCTAAGGAAGGAAATAGAACATGAGGTGGCCATCCCACTAACTAACAGAAATGGAGAAATGAAATGAAGATATTTATGTTTGTGCACCTACATGAGTACAATTTAAGTTTCACTTTAGTGTTTCTTTCTAATTGTTCTGATTTCTCTCAACTCCTTCTACAGAACTCTGATCACATTATTTTCTTAGCCCAATTTTTAGAAATGATGGGCATAGTTGTATATTGTCTTAAACTTTTACTTAGCTGTTTCTTAGCTGTCATTGGTTTTCTTCCAGAGATTTGCATACTCAGAATGAGTGTTAGGCAACATTTATTCCATAAAACTGGTCTGTAACTTAAGGGTTATCCACAAAAGAAGCTGAGGGTTACTTAAATGTGAACTGCATTTTAGTATTTTAAAGGTATGCCTTGACAAAATGGTTTCATATTTTTGCCTCTACTTTGCTGGAATCACATCACTCAATTGCTCACAGCCAATGGTTTCCCATATCTACAAGATACAATCCAAGCTCTTTGACATGACATATAAAATTCTCCAACATGTGGCCATTGCTTACCTCTCCTGTCTCATTTCCAGTCAACCTCTACTTGATGTTCCATGCTTTCAAAAAACTTTTTGTTTCCTCAATACAACCCATTGCTTTTTCTTTCAGTGTTTTTGCTTAGATCATATTTCTGAAGGTCATGCTTTTTCCAGAACATATTACCATTTCCTGGTAAATTCCTAGTCATTGGCTATGATGGGACACAGACAATCTTTTCCTGAAGTGAGGAAATTGGGATCACTCCTTGCCCTATTTATTTAAATAATGCCCTGTGCACACATTTCCCTCCATAGACTACTAGATCTCAATGGACACTTATGTGGCTGTACTCTCTACCAAAGGATTAAGTCTAATTAAGACTAATTCATTTTGGGGCCCTAGTACTGATTGTAATAATTAATGTATGGTCTTGACTCTTAAATAAATGGAACCGATAAGTGGGACATACCCTGAACGTCTTTCCCCTTTCCTTTCACCCGGTCTCTGAAGTACACTCTTCAAACCCTGCCCTCTGTCTCCTTTATTTTAGTAATGCAATATGGGCTCTTCTAAAGTTGGATGTTATATAAAACATTAATTCATAGTGATTTTAAATAGGACGGAATTTTGTACCGTGTTTCAAGGGTTGCTTTCTGTACCCTGGTACAGAGGGGTCAGTTGACTTGAGAGTGTGCCTCGGGTAGGCACATTATGCTCCCTCTCACCCTAGTAGGCCTTTCAAACTATTCTGCCTTTCCAAGAGCCAGAAGTGCAGATTCTATGAGAAATGAATTATTAATATCTGATTTTCACAGCAATAGAATATTTTTACCCAAAGAGTAGCATTTCTTCCATGCTTTCAGACATTCTTTCTTAATGTAAAATCCTGACCCTTTAGTAAGGTGTCTTTTTTAATCTCAGATTTGCTGACTTTAATAAACACACTGTTGTTACTTTTAATCAGCACAGGAGTTCAGATTGAGAATTTTATGGTCAGATTAGAATCAAAACCACATGTGAATAGTGATGAATAAATATATAAAAAAGACTAAACATTTCATATGTAGCAAATGTAGTTTTCAGATAAATTCAAATAGAGGCTTATTTTTTTTTCTGACAAGAGTTTTTCTCTGTATAAGTATAAATCTCTCTTTGGCAAAAGGAAGACTTACATACAGTGGGAGACAATGCCAAGATTTCTGTCTTCTTCACTCTTACATTGCCATCCCTTCAAACCACTCATGGACACAATTATACTGTTTGCTCTATGTTTTATTATAGCGCAAAGATAATTTATGTCAGATATAGTTGAAAACATCTGTTTGCGGTGATTTGGTATTTAAATATTGAACTACTCCAAATTTAAAAAATTAAATCAGTTTTAAATTAAGTAACATTTGTAAATGAATTTCAAGACTGCCGGTCATATGGTCATCTTAAAAAGACATTCAATTTTCATTTGCTTTGTAGTAGAACTGCTCTTTATTGAAATGATGAGGAGCTCTTGTTCCTTGCCAGTCACCCTAGTCAATTACATGAACTCAAAATAAGGTATTTACAGTTTCCAAAATTCCAGGGAGCAATTTGTCTAGGTTGTTTTTTTTTTCTTAATGAATTTAGTCACTGTACATGTAGGACAGTGTGCATTAATTTTTGAATTGGTGAATGTGCAGCCATGAGTATTCCTGTCTATTCTTCTCATAATGGATTAGCAGCATAGTAATTCACCAAACTGCCTTTTGAAGGTCCTTTATTAGACCACGAAGGAAGAAAGTGATTTCCAAGCTTATCAGATAATAAAAAAAACAAATACAGTGCCTCATTCTAACACAGGTAATCATAGTTCTAAAGATGCTTCGAAGCATGGCCTTTTTAAAACAACCTCCACAGAATGGATTTTCTGTATTGGTTTTAAAAGGGAAACCTTCTAAAAAAAGGATGCCAAAAAAAGACGCCCATGTTGCTACCAAAGCCCAGGAATACTCAGTGTAACTAAACCTGCTTTAGCCACTGTGACTCTCCTCACCAGGAGCATCACAGGAGCTTCTCCTAGGTCCATGGCATTGCAAAATTTCTTCTTATTGATGCTTTCCAGCTTGATGTGAATGCATAGTCTCAGGGAGAATTAAGGCACCACCAACCAATTATCTGTCTTATAGTTTATCAAATTGAATCCTCCTTTCCCATCTGCTCAAAAAGTATGCAATAACTTTAGACTAGAAGGACTCAACAGAAGTAGTCTGTCAATATAAATTAAAATACACTGTTCTCACAATGAACTATTGGGCATTATGAACACACATAAGTGATAAATCATGACCTTTGAACTCAAATGGCTTCATTCTACTAGTATGTAGTTAGAAATATATGATATGAAAAACATGAATGTTTCCTGAGAGATGGAGAGACCTGATTAGACTTATCTTCATTTTCTATCATATTCTTCTGTTCATAAGTTAACATGCACTCATTTATTCAAGTTATTCATATCTTCTCTGACAAGTTCACATTTAAACCTATATTGCATACTTTCTATATGGCAGTCAGATTATTAAATGTTTTTATAGATAAATTGACAAACAATATAAGGTAGGAATAAATTACCTCTGCAGATGAGATAATGAAAACACAATATTGAGATAGTTTACTATCACCTACCTAATTTGCTAATGAGTCATTATTTTAGCACAGGTCTATTCACATGGTCTGGAAGGATGGGGCACAGAGCAGGTGTGACACTTTGGGAGGGGATGATAACAGTGAGGAGAGGTAGGTGCTAAAGTTGGGAGGATGCACACCTGGGAAGGGGCCAAAAGGGAAAGGCTTAGGAAAAAGGCAGCCAGTAGCATATATGCCTGTCTCAGTGTTATGCACATACTATTCCTGGTAACAGTCCAAATTTTCCCTCACCCATGTTGTTGAGTTTTGTCATTGCAAAGGCTGGAAAGAGGAGGCCACAATACATAACAATGAGCCCAGAATGTTGACTCAGATAGATGTGCAGCGAATTCCTGTTTTCTTACTTAGCATTTATATGTCATTAACCAAGTTAATAATTTTACTGAGGTCTAGTTTTCATTCTGTAAACCTTTTAATATTTATTTCTCTGTGATTTCATTTACAAAACAAAGATCACTTGGCAGGGTTGATTAGATAGTGAATGCCCCATTAATTCTGCTTTTTATTGTTTCTTCTTACTTTCTCCTCTGTCCTCTCAATGAAAACTTTCTGACCACTTTTTATTCAGGCCCTCCCATCTGATATAATCTCCTCTGCATGTTTCTTTCTAACTTATAAATACCAACAAAATGACATTTAACAGTTCTCAATTTTTAGTTACACCAAATAAATACAAAACATAATACAAAGTGTTAGGAACATTACAAATGACAGGCTTGTGGTTAAGGTCTTCATGAGCAGTATTGTGGAACAAAAAACTCAATCCAACCCAAATCTGTTCTTCCTCTTTTGCTCCATCTCTTAGCAAATGATATTATTTACCCAATGGCCCAAAACAATACCTTTGTTACCATGCATTATTCTATATCCCTCAGCAACATTAGACATTTTTGACTATGGAATTCTTCTTGAAACACCCTCCACTCAGGTTTCCTTGACAGCACACTCTCTAGAATTTCATTGGTCACTGCTTACTCCCTGTTGCAGTTCCCTCTACTGCTCTACTAGTGATGAATATAGAAGTCCTTGGAGACTTAATTTGGGTACCACTGCTCTGTTTCTACCCTGCTGGTTCACTTGGCCCTTTGGCTACAAGTATCCTCTACATGTTGACGACTCCCTGAATTCTACCTATAGATCAAACTCTTCTCTGTTATCCAGTCTCATATAACCAATTGCCTAGAAATGATATCTGTTGTAAACTTCAAACTATATGACACAACTAGAACTTTCACTAGTTCCTTGAATATCACTTTCCACTATTTCCTTTTCTAGTCTTTGCTATCTCAATAAATGGCAAAAATTAATCCTGAGTATTTGTTTCTTTACACCTCAGGCAACTCCATTCAACACTAATATATCTCTTGAATTCATATATTCTCAGTCACCACCACCATCTTTCTCTTCTTGCAAGTCTTCTAACCTGTCTCTCTGCTTCTGCTACTGCCTCCTTCCAATGCAGTCTTTACATAGATGTCAGAATGATATTTTTAAAAGGCAAATCAGTTATGTCATATTCGTGCTCCAATAGCTTTACCCTTATTAAAAATAAAATTATTATAGTCTATGAAATCAGCAAGATCTGCCTGATTCCTTCCACCTTGACCTTCTGACATCACTTTGTACCATGTTTTCCTTGCTTACCATATTCTAGTCATACCAACCTCTTTTCTGCTCCTCACTGACCAGTATACCAAGCTCTTTTCCTTTTCAGGATCTCAGAAACATGGCTAGAACACTCTTACTCTGTCTCATTGCATGGATGTTTCCTTCTCATCCTCCAGATATCAGCTCCAATATAATTTTTTCTATAATTCTGCTCTTGACTCTACAGAGTACCTTCTTTCCAAGTGATTCTTTTTTTATATCATTTTTTAATTTAATTTCCATCCTGGCATAATAAAAATGATTTAATTATATTTTATTTTGTTGTTATTTTATTGTTTTGTTCATGCTTTCTTCTTCTCCTCCTCCACTCCCTCTACTAGAATGTAAACTCCATAAGGGCAAAGACAATATCTAATTTTTCACCATTGTATGTCAAACATCAGCACAGCCTCTAACCTCAGTATTTAACGACTCATGTTTCAGCATTCAACAAATATTTGTTGAATGAATAAATGAAGATATGAATGTCATTGTCTCTTCTACATCTCTCTCTCCGTTATATATTCAAGTAACCATTTTATTTTGTTACCCTTTGAGTCCTTATCATCCTCATTGTCACTGCCTTAATTCAGGTCACCATTATCTCTTGCAGAAATCACCGCAATTTGTTATCATAGTCAGGACTCTTTTATGAATACTTGTTATTTTGGGGATCTTAGAGTAACTCAAAATAAGAAAAATACTAGTCTGTCATGGATTAACTTGATCGATTTTATTGTCTTCATGCAGCTAAGATGAACATTTGAGGCAGGTAATCTGATGTATTAGGCCTGAAAGGAGTTTGCATTTTTATAAACCTAGTCAAACACAAGAAACTAACAATTTCAAAAATTATGGTAAAAATCATCTTGTGTTGGCAACATGTGACTTTTATGAGATGACACTCTAAATGTCCTATTGTAAGCTCATGGGATTTTGTGACACCCCACCTCTGGACTTTACTAGATATATTGGTATGTGTATGTGTTTCCAGTGTCTAGCAGCAAACAACTGCTTAGAATGACATGGAGTTTGTGTATCAACTTGGAATCAGCTGAAGATAATTCTAGGACCAAGCAAATAGAGATAACCATGTGGAGACTGCGCTTAAAAGATTTTAAAAAATATAGAGTGGAATACCATTACAATCCTATAGTAAAGTGTGACTCCAGACCCTATGACTTAGTAAAGGATTCAAATAACCTTATAATTCCTCTTGAAATAACTCTGAATGATATCCTTCCAGCTGGTCTTTGTGCTTTTGGTCTTTTTTACCTTCAGCCCTTTTGTCACACTTCCACTAGATCGATCTTTTAAAGAATTGTCATTGTAAAATCTGTTAGGATAAACATATTAACTAGCATAAAAGTCCCTCAAGGTTTGGCCCCTTTACTCCTCCAGCTGACTCTTTGCAACTCAAGTCTTATATGTGCTTGAGTCATATCCTGCAATACCAGGGACTTATACACCATACTCCTCTACAGTGTCTGGAGTATTTCACAGTCATTAAATATTGGTTGAATGAAGTAGCTATACTCAGATAT